>JAVLVB010000433.1:2361650-2378467 GCA_032876305.1 Orestias chungarensis | reverse complement strand
TGGGGAAGTGAATCTCTGCTCGAGTCGATATGGCTGGATCGTACTGTCAGGAAGGGTTTTTAAATGACTCGAGCAGAGGTGGAGTTGAGTGAAAATGATTTTATTGAGGGAAGGAATGGTGAACAGTACATGAAAGGAACCAGGAACCACACACGGAACAACAGAACAACTGAACGGAGCGAGAGGAAAACTAATGGCGGGAAGCGGAACTAAAATGACAACAAGCGGGGGGAAGACAATAAATGACGGAACCAAAAGTAACAAGCACAAAGACACAAATAAACTTACACCAACACGGAACACGGGAAGAGATAACTGAACTAACAGAATATAGACTAATAACAATATCAGTATCTCTGTTTTTCAAAATTATAAATGTTCTTAACTGCAGCAAGAGGTTTCTGCTGAGGTAGTGGTGTCGCCAACTCAACTTTCTCCATCTCCCGCCATTTAAATTTTACTTTAGTTTGAAAAAGAAACTACACTTGCATTAATTCCTCTGCAGTTTTGTGGGTTGTAGCAAATGGCTACTGAAATGATGCTCATGTATGCCAAATATGAGGGATTGCTGTAAAGTTAACAACATACCAAAAGCTATTGTCTACTGTCTCAGCGTGCTCATCTAGTAGGAGTGAATGTGTCTGACTTCTAGAACAATGACATTTAGACCAAGGTAAGGATGTCTGGAAGTTGTCAGTTGATTTTCAGTTGGTTTTAGCTTTCAGAAATCTGAGTATTCAAGTATAAAATTCATAACTCTTATAGAAGGACTCTTGCTTGACTCCATTGTTTTTGTTCTTGGACACAGGCCTCCTAAACATTTCGCAAAGCCAGGCAAGACGAGTGAGAGAGATCAACACAGAGAGGAAAAAGTAATGGGAGAGGGAGAGAGAAAAGCAAAATGAGCGTTTAGCCGCTGGTGTGAATTGCCTTTCACACCAGACAGATTTCCTGATCCCATAATGGCTCGAGCTTGCGTTTCCTGGTGCAAATTCTCGGTGGCGCTTGTGTCGGCTGCACATGCTCCGGCGGCCTAATGAGGCAGCATTAGCCAGGGGAGACGTGGTAATTAGAGCCAACGTCAGCGCCGAGGACAGATGGCACGCTAAGACAAGCCTCTCGACTTTTTCTCTGCTGTGTGTGTGTGCATGTGTCTGTCCTGACAGATGAGAGGGGAGGAGAAATGTGTCAAAGATGGAAAAAAGAGGGATGAAGGAGACCTAGAAATGTGTTAAAGCAGGAACTAAAACTGCACTGCAGAAGAGGATAAAAATGGAAAAAATGTTTGACGGATGGACGAATAGATGGATGGATGGATGGATGGATGGATGGATGGATTGATGGATGGATGGATGGATGGATGGATGGTCTTTATTTATAAAGAGGAAATAGTGCAAAGTAAAGAAGTTCAAAGTAAGAGTGAATTAGGTGCCTTGAATGTGTTTGCAGAGAAGGTGTAGAGTCTACTTAGGGTTCTTCAATGTTGAGGCTTGTTTCCATCTTTTGAAAAGAAAGATGTGAAGTCAATTTAGCTGAGGCCCTTTGGTTGATGGAACAGCACATGCCTTGCTATCTTCGGCTCTATACTATAAATAACTACAAACCAGACCCCCTGACGTCTGTGGTGATTAAATTCTTTAAGGGACTGATGTTAAAGCATCTGAAGGATATCACAGGTCCCCTGGTAGACTCCCTGTAATTTCCTCACTGGGAAAACAGGTTGGAAGATGAGATAGTCTTCTTTTGATTACACATTATCCTGCACCACCAGGTCAGGGTTGACCTTCCCCGTAGGACTTGTGGAGGTCTAGAGTCAGGAAAGGTGTGTCTAATATCTTTGCAGACTCCAAACACCCTGGACACAAACAGTTTAGGCTTTTACCTTCTTGTTAGCACTTCAGCTGTCAGAGCGCCAGTTTATCTTGCAGGCCTTCTCTCCGATACACAGAAATATAAATCTTTAATAGTCAGCTCTGAAATAAAATAGCATAATTTTACAATCGCCATGTGCCTTTATTTCTTAATTTTTTTAAACTTGGAACATATGAAGAACAACGTGACGTGAGTAAACAACATAGGGACTTACTGGAGGCATGTAAGTGGGAATGGATAAAATAATGGAAACATGATAGAAATAAAGTATGGATTTAAGAATAAGGCAAAACTGCTGGATTACAGGAAGAAAAGAGACAGACTGGAATGTGCGGAAAGGGAAGAAGGAGCATCGGAGGAAGACTAAGAGTGAGAGCGTGGAAGAAGAGTGCTAAATATAGAGAGAAAGGTGAGGAAGAAGAGAGCTGATTTAAGAAATGGGAAACTCAAAGAATAACTGCAAATAGAGACATAGGATGAGGAAAGAAGGTACAAGTGAAGAAAGTTAAAAAAAACCCTGAATGCAGCAGTTTTTACATGTACCTTATATTCTTACAAAAAGTAGAAAAAAATGTTTTTTGATTAACCTGTTTTTACTTAATCTAATTTTTTTAAATCTGACGATTCAAACAGGTGAAAAGGTAAATATTACTTAAAATTAAATATGCATGCACTGTTGGTCACCCCTACTGCTCATCTGGGCTCTGTCGAGCTGCAAGCGCAGGAGTTTTGGCATTGCCAACTTTTTGCCATCGACAATTCTCTCACACAAGTTCCTCAGCGGCACATTTGGCAACACTTCCAAAATACCCTCAGTTGCCTTCAGTATAGGTTACAACCTTATGTATGGAACTTGTTACACCTTAAGGTACTATGTTGAAGTGTTAGATTTAGAGGTTAAGTCACACACACATGCTTTGATGCAGCAAAAATCTTTTGATACTTTTTCATCTACGATGCCTGACTGTCAGTTTAAAGCTTAAGGAAGAGTTATCTCAGATAAAGTTTTATAATTGGCATTTTTTTTTAAGTTTCTTGTTGACTTCATTCTTGTTGGATGATGTGTCAGTCATATTAAATTTGGAAGATAAATGAGGAAGTAGAGCCAAAGATATCATAACAGTGGTATCTATCACTTCCCCATGCTGCAACAGTGACATACCCTGGCAAAACCTGTCTGTACTGAAGCCACACTTCAAGGGGTTCAAATGCTGGCCTTCCTTTTCTCGAGGAAGTCTCTGGATGTCATAATTCAGGGGTGAGCAACTCCATTCCTCGAGGGGTGGTCTCCTACAACTTTTAAATTTCCCCCTGGTTCAACACACCTGAATCAAATGGCTGAATCACCTCTTCAGTAGCATTCAAGTTCTCTAGAGTTCTGCTAATGACCAGATTATTTGACTCATTTGAAGAAGAAATACATCTAAAACATTCAGGACACCAGCCTTCGAGTACTGAAATTACCCACATAATTGAACAATTTAGTGTTGTTACGGACAAGTATTCAATCAATCCCAGAAGGTTTGGAGTTGCAATATAATTTAAGGCAATCCATCAAATCTTTTGTGGGATTAACAAAATGTACTAACATGCTCAACAAGACTATATTCCATGTGTTAATTAATGTATGAAACATTAATCTTTCATCTTTCCTCATGTTTAAATTTAAATATTTTATTCTATGTCTGATGTAATCATTGTGCATGCTCAGAGCAGTCAAAGCAGTCTAGCTCTACCATCATTTTATCTGTATACTTGTTACTCTCTTGAAAGTATAAAATGCATTAACAATAACGAAAATAACCAATTCATGAAGAAATGCCCCAGAGAGGTATTTCTCTAAGCATGTGGAAGAGCTGACGGTGCTCATCGTGCTTCCAGGACAATAATGCACTTACAAAATACATTTCTGTAGGTCTTGGAGAGTTGTGCAATTGTGCCAAATTTTATACTTCAACAATAAAGTAAGGTTAAGTGGTTCTCAGGTCTGAGCATGCCCAAAGCAAAATAGTCAAAGCAATATAAACCTATTTGGTCAGTAGCTGCCCTCAGGTGAGGAAACCGAAAAACCTCCTAAACAGAGCAGAGCTGTACTTGGTTCACTGCTCTTTCCTTACCAGCTCTCCGTCCCTGTGTATGTTGGTGATGTTCCTTCATGTGCAGGTTAATTCCATTCAATCAGGTGCTGCAAAGGCTCATTATCTCTTCTGCTCAGGTGTTGTTGACATCCATGTATAATTAGGTGGTAGATACCTTGTTAGTGGTGACGATGATAACACCGTGTTGAAGCTCTACCTGTCCTCTGCCCTCTTTGACACCATGGTTTTGACTGCGCTTTATTATCTTGGTCACTATCTTCCAACGTGTTCCATGAGTGTGTTATTGATGGTAATTTATTGTTCATGTAATCAAATATTACCATGTGCTCTGCTTTTGCCCAGTGGCACATTTAGTGTTAATTAGGCTGCAGTAGAACAGCGTGGATGGAGAGAAGAGAGAAAAAAAATGTGGAAAGTTGTTGACAGACAATCAACTTCTCACTTTCAGAGCAGATAGAAAGAGCGTTGCAAATAGTCGGATGAGAAACGCTGGTGGCAAACGGGTGCAGATCAGCAGCCAAGCAGAGCCTGTTTGGTGTCATTAGCAAGTTTTTGTGTGTGTTTGTGTGTGTGTGTGAGTGAGTGGAAAGAGGGATATTAATATGATTTGTCATCTCAACTTATGAACATATGAATCAGTGTTTACTAACGAATTTGCAGCACAGCCTGCAGGGACAAGCTCAGCTAAAGACTTTCTGTATAATTTTGCTTTGGGAAAACAATATTTATTTAAAATGTAAAAAAAAAATATCAACATGGTATGCTTTAAAAGCTTGGTATGGTAACAGTCAAGTTCAGTTCTTCAGAGTTGTACATATCATGACCAAATAGAAATTACGTAGCACGTGTTACTACAATTCCACGGCTTAACGCCATCAAGAGGGACATTGGAGATTGAGCTCCTGCGGTCCATCAATCTGAGAAGTGTTTTAGCACCATTTCCCTAGAATTTTAGCTTATCTGTTAAAGCCATTGTCACATCAAAGAATTCTCTCCTACATGGATGGATGCAAGGACAGATGGAGGGAATCTCAAAAAAAGTGAAAACAGGAATATTTTAATTTTATTTACTGTCAGCTAATAACAAAACGTTAGGGTTATTGTTATTTAATGTGTGTCACGGTCTGCTTTTCCTTGGCATTTTAACATTTTTGTGGTTAATTGTTTTCTTTATCTGTGAACATGGGTTTCAGCAGAAGTTGACCCCTGTGGGAGCTACGTCACAATCCTTGATAGTGTTAATACCTTGCTTTGCTCACCGGAGGGACACTTTCACCTCAGCTGCTGACGGCAAGAGTGTGATGATACACATCGACAACCACACTCACACACAGAGAAAATGTACATCCTGAAAGTTACACACACTATCACCACCCCACCCGTCGACACCTTGAGTGTGCATCCTCACACCCACCTGAGGCAGAGAAAGAAAAAAAAACACCTCTTATTTATGCAGTTACAAGCAGAAACACTAATGGTTGTTTAAAATATAAACCATTATTTATTTTTTTTACAATTTATATACAACATTTAAGGTCAAAGTCTTGGTCAACATTTGATTTTTAGTTGTCAGAGCTTCTTAATTTTCGCCAAGACCCAAAAATCGGTAAAGATTTTAGACACATTCCCTTGAAATAGGACAGATTGTCCATTACTGTACCTTGAGGTCAGGTCCAAATCAACAGAAATCCAACTGCAAATGCAGTTTAAATTGATTGTTGTTTGAACACAGCAAGCTAGCATGGCTATGTGCTAGGCAGAGTTAGAAAACCTATGGGCTTACAGGAGAAAAAGACTTATCTTCATTTGGGACCAATATCATAAATAACACAATTGATGTGACGCCACCTTTAAAAAAAAATCCACCAACAACATTGCCAGTGTTTATCATTGCAAACTCACAGTAGTCATAGAGATTTTTATAAACATAATTGGAAAAAATGCTTAAATGTTGTCGGGGGAAATACCGAATTCTGACAGGAGGATTATGGGGTTTATAGTTAAATGAAAGATTAAATCAAAATTCTAGCTTATTTAATAACAGGGAATTACTTACCTGCTTTGCAAAATGCAAAATTACTGTATTCCACGTTAATATTCTTGCACTAGTTGTGAAAGATTTGGACTGAATGTTGACTGATAAGGCAAAAATACTTTTATTTCAGTACAAATATAACCATGTTTGTTTTTGTCTGAAGTAAACTCTACCTGAGTTACGCTTACATGTAGGTAAAATGATCTTGCCCTGGCATCATGTCGATTGATAACACAAAACACTTGATTGTAATCTTGCAGCGCCCATCACTTTATCGGTCAACCATTAAAGTGAAACCTATTTTATCATCATCTTCTTCATTTACTATTTCTATTTTCTGCTATATATACAGAATAATTCTAACACCTTAATAGGCTTTACACTTTGCAATTTTGGACCAAAACCATCAATCCGCCATGAGGATCTTCTATCAGACAATCACTCATAACATACTTCCAGAACATCAGAGGTTTAATCTCCAGATAGCTGTTCTAATAAAAAACTAAAACGTTGCCACATGAACCAAAATACTTCATGACATGGATACAAACCTACTGAAAAGTTGTTGTTTTTTTTCAACGGCTTTGCAAGTTCTGCTCCTAATACATACAAATATATGTTTTAGCTTTTATTTACCATAAAATTCTGCTCAGTTTTGCTTAATATTCTTTGTTAAAGTCAGATTACATGCATAATATTATCTCCAAGTGATAAACTATACACAATGGATTTGGCAGAGATGAGACTTTATGGCTCCAACTACAACAATAACTTTCATATTTTAAGGAAGTCGCTGGCCTTTGCTGAAAGCTGAAGATGATTGTGGCTTAAGGCCAATTCAAAAACCAACTGGGACTGGAGTCCCACGAGTACCACGGACAATAAAGTCTCAACAAAGCCTTCTTTATGTGTAAGAAAACAAAACTTTAAATCTAGCTACTGAAACCTTTTCTCCACAAACAGAACATAGCAGCCATCTGCAGATTCACAGTACAGAACAAAACTCCTGAACCAGTTCTCAAATCTTCATATTTTTCATCCTTTGACCAACACTCTTTTTTTGTATTTTTTGATATGTTGCTTTTTTTCAGTCCTTTCTTGTACCTGCCCATTTCCACTTTCACTATTTGCGTACTTGCACTTATTCACACAACAAATATGGCAACACAGAAAGCTCCAAGCAACAATCTGTGGTGACAACAACACGTTACTTTCATTATCATCTCCCTCCTCTCCCCTCTTCCTCCCCGCCTCACCCCACACCTTCCTCCTAGCAGCCTGCTGAACAGCTGAGGTGTCAAAGCCAAACAAGGCGAGGAGGAGGAGAGATGGTGGTCGGGGAGCAGGAGGGATTGTGGGTAACTAGGTATGATTTGGTTCCCACAAGTGTCACATGGATGCAAATGCAAAAAAAACACAAAGTTAGTTTTTTGGTTTAGATTCAAATTTAATAGATAAGATATCATACTCAACTTTATTTAATTTATGGGTGTTGGTAGAATCAACACTCTATATGTCTCAACAGATTTCATCATCAAAACCAATCATACATAAAAACTAAAAAAGAAAAGAAAGTGAAATAACAGAGCAGGTCTTATGTAGAGATACGAGCAATGCATCTTCAAACAAAGACCTGTTTTGTGCTAAAACATTTCTAATGAAGGATCACTTGAGATGTTTTGACCTTGACAGAAACCCACTTCAGGTGTTATGCTTCTTCACTTCCTCTTACTGTGTTTGGAGTTTGTGGGGGACGACAGATCAACCCCCGAGGCGCTGCAGGTGTTCGAGATGAGAAAGGCGGGAGGCTATCGGGTTAAGAAGAAGAAGAAGAATACGGATAGGTAGAAAAGCAAAGTCCTGGTTATTTATTTACTCTGTAGTAACACAAAAAACCCAGGATGACAGTTGAAGGTCATAGTTCACTAACACCCTTAAAAAACCCTGTCGGAATTAAGGAATAGTGTTTAAATTATGTTTAGAAAGACTAATTAATGTGTTTGTCTCAAGAAGGTTAGTCTATAAATAAATGCTCACTGGCGGCTCTCTAAACGAACATTTGGAAAGCTGCAGCACATTCAGAAGGCTGCTGCTCGAGTTATAACCAGAACCAGAAAATATGTATGAGTCCAGTGCTCAGGTCTCTGCACAGGCTCAGCAAATGGACTTTAAAACAGCTCTGCTTTTTTAATATGTATTCGTTATCTAATGCAAAAGTGTATCTCTGACACTTTGGAGGCAAATTAACTCTGAGAAGCTCAGGTAGAGTTCTCCTGTTTGGCAGAGTTTTATTTCAGTCCTCTTGAAGACAAAATATACAGTTCCACTCTCACAATTTTCAAATCCAGTCTGAAAACAGATATTTTTGTGTACATAACAGCTTATTTTTATTTAACTAGTCCTGGCTTTTCATTTTTCTTTTTTCTTAATATTTAATATATTTATATATTCTTCCTTATATTTATTTTTTGTTCTTAAACTGTTACTTTACAATGCACTTTCTAAACTTAATGCAAAGCACTTGGATTTGTCTTGGCCATGAAATGTACTTTACAAAAAAATTGCTTTTGCCTTGCCTTAACTTTTTAATGGAAATATTTTTCCTTTTAAACAGACTGTAGCAATGGTACCCTCTTTCAACATTTTCAACAAATATATCTGGGAGTTATAATGTAATACCAATTGTAGTCTCATTTCCATCAATTGAAATTGCACAAGCAAGTTCAAACTTGTACAACAATAATTCCCTTGGTATATTTTTCATCAATAGAGACTTGATCATAGACACATCAGTTTAACACTTATTAATGCGTCTTTACTATAGTTATCAAATTCAGTAGGGAGCTATAGGTGAATTACTGCATATTATTGAAAATAAAGTATTGATCATGTAGTACATACATCTCCAAATCCATAGAAAGTTTACTGATTTTAAGAAGTGTGTTCTGAACAGAAACTTGTACATTTCAAAAATGAACAGCTAAATGGAATCAGAATAAAAAAAAATGATACTGTTGACCTGTGACCTTCCAGTTTCGGGATTCTATGTCTCATCGTTATCATCTGCTGCTAATTACTGCAGTAACAGACGGTCGTCTCTCCCACACCTATCAGGCAACATGGCTCGCTGGCAGCAACCTCATGACGAGGCATATAATTTTGGAAAGTCAGCTTGTGCAAATACTTCACAGCTTGTCTCCTAATGTTCTGAATCTTTGGCTTTGACTTTAAAATGACAGTTTGTGTTCAGTCACTGATGCGCTGCGATTCGACAAAATGTGGGGCATTTATCGAGCAGGGAGATGTTCTTTTCTTGATTACGGTCTTAAATTAAAGCTTGGATTATAAGGTTAGGAGCCTCATTAAAAACTCATATTTGTGATGAAAATTATTTTTGGTTTACTCAATGGAGTTATTTCACGTCCATGTCACTTTGTCTAAATTTATATCAAACCCTTTGTAAAGGAATTTCCTTAAATCTGATATAAGTAATAAGTTACCGATGAGCTCTTTTGTTGCATCCTTTATTGAATCCTCTTTATGGAACTAGGAAGAAGTAACGACTCCAAGATTTCTACAATAACTAGGAACACTGGTCAGTCACTTTTCAAAACCAAAACGAAGTCTGGAAAAAAGTCAAAAATGGTTAAAAGTCTGTGGCCGACCTACTAGCAGCTGATCGACGGTATAAACCAAATGTTCATCTGCTAACTGCAAGTAAATCTATAGTTTTCTTGTGTAAACAGTAACTTCACAAAAATTCGATACAGGTCTTTATTCTCTCCTTATTCAACACAGATTTCCAGAAGCTTGTGTAACCCTGGTAAAATAAAAAATAAAAATAAAAAAACACATTCATTGTAGTCATATTAGTCAAGAAGACAAAATATCCTAAAGGTGATGTGTGTATGTTTAATTATTTGCTGTTTTGTGTCAAGGAATCAAGGAATCAAGGAATCAAGGAATTTAATTTCTCATCACATCACATGTGGTACATGAGGTGGGACGAAATTCTAATCCCCCAGTCCAGTTTACACCCTGATGGCAATTTTAAATACTATAATAAATTATAAGACCTCTGCGAGAATAGGATCGAACACAGAATCTACAATATGGGACTTCGGACATAGCAGCAATGAAAATTCTGAGTGCAAATAGTATAATAAAATATAAAGACCTATACGAGAAATAGGATTTAACTACACAGAATCTACAATATGGACACAGAATCTACGATATGGGACTTCGGACATAGCAGCAATGAAAATTCGGAGTGCAAGTGACATATTAATTGACAATTTAAAGGGACATTTTAAAGCGTGATATTAAAGTGAACAGTGCCGGGTAAATTCGAAAGTGTTTTTCATTTGTAATTGTCCTTGCGTGTGTTTGAGAGTCTCACAGCTTCCGGAATGAAGCTGTTTCTCAGTCTGGTGGTTTTACACTTGATGCTCCGCGGCCTCCTGCCTGAGGGGAGCGGGACAAAAAGTGAGTGTGCTGGGTGTGTGGGGTCCTTCATGATGCCGGAGGCCCTCTTCCTGCATCTGGAGGTGTAAATGTCTGTGGTGCTGGGGAGGCTGACTCCAACAATTCTCTGTGCAGCCTTCACCACTCTCTGCAGAGCTTTCCGATAATCATTCAGACCTGTCACTGCAGAGCTCTTGGGGACAGGGATGATGGTGGCGGTCTTCATGCAGGTGGGGACAGCAGCCTGGATGAGCGAGGCGTTGAAGATGTCCGCCAGCATGTCTGAGAGCTGGTCCGCGCACTCTCTCAGCACCCATCCGGGGATGTTGTCTGTGCCAGCAGCTTTGCGGGGGTTGATCCTCCTCAGCGTCCTCCTTACTTCTGCTGGAGTCACACTAATGGGCTTTTCTCCTGGTGAAGTTGTGATTCTGGTGCTGGGGGGGGTGTCAGGGTTCTCAAACCGGGCGTAGAATTGGTTGAGAGCCTCAGGCAGGGAGGGGTCTTTGGGGCATTGTGCAGATTTGGGTTTATAGTCTGTAATGCACTTGATGCCCTTCCACATGCAATTGTGGATCCTGGGAGGAGAAGTGTCCCTGGATTTTCTGAGCATATGCAGCTTTTGCCCTCTTAACTCCTGAAGTCAGCTCTCTTCTTGCCCTCCTGAGCTCTTGTGAGTCACCAGACCTAAACGCAGCATCCCTGGCTTTCAGCAGAGAACGAGCCTCTGCATTCAGCCAGGATTTCTGGTTCGGGTAGCAAGTCACAGTCTTGGTGGTGGTGACATCCTCCACACACTTGCTGATGTACCCCAGAACAGCAGATGTGTAGTCCTCCAGGTCCAGCTCCCCCTCGTACTCAGCAACCTCCCTGAATACCTGCCAGTCTGTCCAGCCGAAGCAGTCCTGCAGCACGGCGTCAGCGTCACTGGGCCGCACAGTGATGGTCCTCTGTGTGGGTCTGGAGGGTCGCAGCCGGGGATGGTATACAGGCACCAGCATGACGGAGATGTGATCGGAGAGCCCGAGGTGGGGGCGGGGGAAGGCTCTGTATGCGTCTCTTAGGTTGGTGTAAACACAGTCCAGCGTGTTATTTCCATGTGTTGGAATGTTCACATGCTGTTTAAACCTCGGCAGGCAGTTCGTCAGTTCTACGTGGTTAAAATCCCCCGCTACCACGTAGAACGCCTCAGGGTGCTTGCTCTGAAGCGAGCTGATGTTGTTATGTAGCTCCTTCAGCGCGATGTTAGCATTAGCATCCAGTGAGGTCTGCACTTCACAGTCGGCTTTTCTGTCGCCTCGGAGCAGCGGCTATTTTCCAACACGCAGTTTGTGCACCAACCTTTGTTGATATAGACGCATAGTCCGCCCCCCGCGGGCTTTCCCGGAGAGCTGGTTGCGGTCCGCACGGAAGAGTTGCAGGCCGGCGAGTTGGAAGGCTGAGTCCGGCATGGTGTCGTTCAGCCAGGTTTCTGTGAGACAAATCACCGCGCATTTCCTCATGTCCTCACAAACACTGATCCTCAGCCGCAGCAGGTCCAGCTTGTTGTCCAAAGAGCGGACGTTGTACAGGAAAAGTGACGGAATCGGGGGTTGGTTAGCATTAGCCTTTAGCCTGGCTAGCACACCGCCGCGCTTCCCCCTCTTCTGCCGCCGCTTGCATCGCCTCCGCCGGCCCTTTGTCTGCAGCGCTCTGCTCCCCCACGCCGAAGTCCGGAGGAGCTGTAGTCTGCCCAGCTTTGCTCGGATGTTATTTTCTAAGCCTAAGTGTATTTTGATCTGTTATACTAATATTTTTGATTAGTAGAAAAAAAAGTTAACTACTTTGGAAGTGAAAAAAACAAATACACTCAACACCCCTTGAACTCATCAGAGAGGGGATGATGGAAGGCGGAGGGAGTTTTGTGGAGTCGTAGGTGTGCTTTGGAGTTACGGAGCGCAACGGACCGAATGAGAGTTCAAAGAACTGCGGATTCAGCTGGCAATTAAACCTGTCGGCTGCGTCGATCAGTGTTACCGGACCGAGGTGTAGGACAGACCCCTGGAGTCGTCATGGCTTGTTGACCACTGAGGGATCGTTGGGAACAACAAGGTTTGTTTTTCTTCATTTTGAGCAAAGTGAAGCTTACTGTCGCCATCGATGGAGCATAACCAGGCCTGCAACTGTGCTGAACTCAGTGTGTGAGCGCATGCGTGCATGAGTTAGAGGGCCCAAGAAAAACAGTTTGTTTACTTCAAGAAGTTTATTATATTTATAGATAAGCTAAATTGGTTACTTTTCAGTGTATAGTTTATTGTATATTCTGTTTATGTTTGGGGAGGATAATATATTGTGATGTTTTTTTTTTCTTCTTACTAATCTTTATTGAAATCTATGGTTTTGGCTATTTGGTTGTCTGGGTAATTTATTTGCATTAGTGTCGTGTAAGATCAGTGTAATTATATGTATAAACATCTATTAATCTGAGGTAAACCTTATAGGTATCTACCCTAAAAGTATCGAAACCAATTAGGCACCCCACCTGGTAGATTCCTGTCCCAGTTTGAACCACAGAGGGATGTGTGGTTCTACACTTGTTTATGTGGTATAAATTACTCATCTACTTTTGCAAGTAAAAAATGCATCCGGCACAATTGAGCGTCTTTAGCTTAAGTTAGACAAAGAGCCCCAGTGAATAGTAGTTTTTAGGTTTTCACATACATTGTCAATTAGGTTGAGGGCTTGCCTTGGTTTCCGGGTCTTAAGTCTTTCTGCAGCCTTTATGAGGTTTTCTTACAGGGTTGCCCTTTCTTTTACCCAATCCACTTTCCACAAAACTATGACTAGCTTCACAATGCATTCCTACACCATTAATCACCCACTACCTCAATGAGACCACATTTCTCCATTTAGGATTATATCAAAACTGCAAAAAGGATGCATCATAGTTGTTTTTCAACTTGCCGTCTTTCATCCATCCATTATCCAACCCGGTTATCCTTGTGGGGGTCAGCTGGCGCCTATCTCAAACTTACAATCACCAACACTTGGGGACAATTTAGTGCCCAATCAGCATGTCGTGTTTTTGGAATGTGGGAGGAAGCCGGAGTACCCAGAGAGCACCCACGCATCCAGAGAGAACATGCATATTCCTTACAGAAAGACCTAAGGTGAAATTAAACCCAGAGCCTTCTTGCTGCAACCCACTGCCCCACTGTGCAGCCATGCTGCCACTCTTTCATTTCCTAATCTGTGCAGTCTTTCATTTTCCTAATCTGTGCAGTGAACAAGCATTAGCTGTCCTTGTTGCGGCCTCTGCTTTGATGAGTCAGGTGAGGTAGGTGGGTAACGTTTGAACAAAATATGGTACAGAAACCCCTCCAACATCCCTACCTCATTCTGCTTTATATAAAAGAACAACAGCACCTCTTTGCACAAGCTCAAAAACAGTTCTGACAAAAGAAGTTCATGTAAGAATCATTAAACATTTTCTAATCTCTAAATAGTACCCGTACGATTCATACCTTTTATACCATATCAGCAATTTTACCTGTGGTTAGGCAGATCTTGCTAGGTTTGTTGCAAGGTTATAGTGTTTTAGTTTTTGGATGATAAATTGAAAACTGCACAATAAAATGTATAAAGCTTAGGTTAATTTGGTTTAAAAGTTGCACTAAACTGTAGATCATTATTGAAGAAGCATCTTTACAAGGCTTGTTCACTAATGACCTCAAACAAACCTCTGAGGTGGTTTGTATGTATACTAAGATTAAACTGTACGCAGGGGGACCCTGAAGTCTGAATAAAATCTGATAAGTTGTTGCTAGTTAAAAAATTAGTTATATCAAATCAAAAGGACATAAAACTGTACTACACGGTTGTTTTCATTTGTAAAATAATTGGAGAAATTTTTTTCTCCCAATTTACTACTATGTGCTTGCTCTTTAACATAGTTTTAGTCTTTACATTATCAATGGGAAAATCAACAAGTAAAAATCAACAATGAACGCTGTTTTCATGTCTTGCATTTCACAGAAAAAGCTCCCAACTGTTTTGCACATTATTTTTGTTTTACAGCAGAAGTCAACTCAAGAAAGAATTGTGGTCAAATGGGCTGTATGCAGGTGAATGATAAAATATATATATAAAAAAAAAACATTCTGCAACATGTTCAACTGTAATCCTCAGGCCTCAGTTTAATTCTCCTCTCACCTCTGCTGCCCTCTAATAGCTAAACAAACAAAAAAGATCAGTGCCTGCAGATAACCCTCCCTCAGAACCATGCTCTGAGTCAAACTTCCTTCCTACCAAACACAGGATCATTGCAGGGAAAAGCATATGCACACGCATCTGCTTAGCGACTCCCGGAGAACTCTAAATGTCTCGAGTCACTAAGGACTGCTTTTTGAACTGAGTGACCATCTGTCCATCTCATCTCTGTGGTTTTCTTGGCACTGGAGGGCACAGCCGGAGGAGTGCGAAAGGGGCAAAGGAGACAAAGGAGTCCCCAAAGACAAGAAAAGAACTTGTCCAAGCAACCCCTCTGAGACCAGGACAAACCACTTAGAGAGCACAATAAGAAATCTCAAGAGTAAAGATTCGAGGAGACATGTTAGAGACGAATATAACAAGTACATACTTGATTTCTACTGTGAAATGCATCAAAAATATTTTTAAAATAACTGAACTTTCAAACTAAAACTTCTTTATTTCTGATTTATGTCGCACAGATTGTGCTTTTAGCTTCTGCATTTATGAAAGTTATAATCAAAGCTACAATAACATTCAAATGAAAATGTTGTTTGGACTTGTTACTTAAAACCCCTAACTGTCACGTTGCGATCAATGACTCGAGCAGAGGTGGAATTGCGGAAAATTAATAATTTATTGAGGGGAAGGATAATGAACTGAACACAAACGGGAACAAAGGGAAAGCGTAAACGGAACAACGTGGAGACGGAACGTAAACAAACAGAACTGAGAGGCGGAAGGTAAACAAACAGTGAACTGAAGCGAGACACGTGAACTACAAACGTGAATAACAAAACAATCAAACTAAACAAACCAGCTAAAGAACACGGGAAGGGGGAAATAAACTAACGGACAAAATAACAAAAATATAATCACGAGGGAGGAAGCACGGGAAACCGGAGAATACAGGAAGACCCAAACCAAAGACAATACCAGGACAGGACCAGTGGAAATGATGATGGAGAAGAGCCGGGACAGAGAATTCAGCGAGCAAGAGGCGAGAAGGCTTACTGGGAGACGTGGAGGAAAAAGCTAGAGATGACGCAGAGAGACGAGGAGGGAAATCAGACGATCCAACGTTGAGTAAGTGGATGAATGTGGCTTAAGTATAGGGGAACCGGGGTGGGATTGGTGGAGAAGATGATTGTATTATTTAGAACAGATGTGAATGATGAGAACAGCTGAGGGAACACAAACACACACACAAACACACACACACACACACACACACACACACACACACACACACACACACACACACACACACACACACACACACACACACACACAGGGAGAAAGAGAGAGCAGACAGCGAGGGAGAAAACAAAGACTCAACCAAACTAGAAAATAACCTAAACAAAGCAATGACTAAATATAAATAATGATAACAACAACAAACTGAACCAAACCAAAAACATGGATCATGACACAAACTGTATTTCAGTGTATGCTTCGTTCAGATCAAATCTGAATGTACTTTGTCTAACCAGAATGAATGTGGAGAAATATCTTAGTTAAATATGAACTGAACTTCCTTTGACGGGAAAGGATGCTTTTTTGAAAATCCAGAATTTGCTCCATGTGTTGTTTTATTGACACGCATAATTAGTGACAGAAAGATGTCTGGCTATATAATGTCAGAGAAATATAAAGTGTTGTGTCCTCAATGTATATACGGAAACAGATCTAAAACTAATAATTAATTCAATGTTTAATTAAAGTGGCCCAACAATTGAGTATTGGGGAACACCACAAACAACATAAATATATGTAGCCAAATTTCGTTCAGCATATTTTTATACAGCCAACTTGATCATTGTGCATGTGTCAGGGGTCGTTTCTGAAGGACTCGAGCAGAGGTGGAGTTGAGTGAATAATAATTTATTGTTGGGGTTGAAATTAAACATAAACAGTAAAGGAAACAATACAAGGAACTACAGGCAACCGGAGACGAAACGCGAGAGAAGTAAACAAACAAGAAGCGGAGGCGGGACTACAGAATGTAAACAAACGGAACGACACTAATAAACAAACACAACTAATAACACGGGAAGGGAGGAAGTAAACTAAGACAACGAAACTAATAACTACACGATGGGAAAGAGACAAGTGAACCC
>JAVLVB010000433.1:2335533-2361550 GCA_032876305.1 Orestias chungarensis | reverse complement strand
GGACAACAGACGATCCAGCGGTGAGTGAAAGAATGTGAAGGGCTTATATACTGTGAACCGGTGTGTGATTGGTGGAGAAGATGATTGGATGATTGAATAACAGATGTGAATGAATAATGAGTGGAGAACACGCACATGAGGGAACACACACACACACGGGAAGAAAACAGAACCTAAACCAAACATAGATCATGACAGCATGGACATTTTAAAAAGCGAACAGGCCTAACTCATATACAGTTATGAAAATTGAGGCATGCACACACAGTCAGATGACCTCCTACATTTAAAAAAAACTCTAGGAACAAGCTGTAAACCTGCAGGAAGAAAGCAAAATGCTCTTTTGAAAGCATACACAGCAATCACCCCTCTAATGTAGGATGAATCTTTGTCTTTTAGAGTTTCTTGTATGAGACTAATCGTTGGAAAAGAACTTCACAAATATAACATGTAATAAGTATATAAATTAGTTTTTCCCAAAACACTTTCACAAGTGTATTTACGGATTTTCCAGGCAGCATTTCCACTGGAGTCTCTCAAAGCCTAACTCCTCCCACCTTTCTGAAATAGGAGACATCAGAATGAGTGAAAAGAGTGAGGAGGAGCTGTGGAGGAGCAAAAACTGTCGTCCGACGCCAAGACAAAGTGACATGAAACCATCACTGGAGCTTTACTGCCGCTGCCATCTCTCCCTGCAGATAACCGTTTTGGAACATACGCTCACCTCTGCACAGGAAGTGATTAGCACAAGCCTTTCCTGCTAATTGAGGAGAAAATAAAGGGTCACTCGCCCCCGGCTGCGGCCCTACAAATAACAGAGGCGTTTAGAGAATAAGAGGTGGACTGGGCCTGACAGCGGGAACCCCATTATGTCGGCACAACACGAAGGAGATCAGCAACTAGGTTGGGGGAAGGAGGAGGAGATTTCTCAAGTAATCCAAAAGGAACAAAGTGGGATTATCGGGTTCCCAGCGGCATGGGGCTATTCCTCCCATAACGTCATTAGACAGCATTAAAGCTCGCTGCTTTTCTGTCCCTTCCTAAGAGTAAAAAGTTGAGCGGTCCTGCTGGAGATTAGCTGACTACAAGGTCTAATTGACAAACCGGGACTGTAGGTTGTCAATGAAGTGATGTTATCCCTGCCGGCACTTTGAGAGCTGAACAAGGGAGCCACAAAAGGGATTAGTAACGCTGATAGGTGCAGGGACATAAAGAAGACTTTAACTTCCTCCTCAGGAGGTTCCTTTAATACACATTAAGATGTTGTGGAATGCTTGGCAGCGCGAAACTCTGCAGGCAACTTAAAAAATACCATCTGTTATTCTAACTTTATTACTGCTTTTATTCTGGTTTGATGTTTTTCAAGTGTTAAATTCTCAGATTTATATAGTAGGGCTGACATTATTCACAATATCTTAATAAATCAATAATGTGATCCGCAGCAGTATAAAATGTTTAAATGTTAAATGACTATAGACTGCAAAATAATAAGAAATCTTTAGTGACAATGAATAAAATAGCACAGATTTAAAAAAAACGCCTGCGGATCCAGCTTTCCAGCTAATGGGGTTCGATTGATAAATTCACCAAGATCACATCTGGACAAAGATAGAACAGGGATCATTTTGGCTTATTTTACAGCTTTGGAAAGCTCAGCATCTTGCAGATTATCGTGGTTACGTATTCCAGACCAAAATGTGAAGCTATCTGACTGACACTTGAGGTCTGGCCTTTATGTGTCATCTGCAGGGCCAGAATCTTGACAACACGAGTAAACCTTCAAAAAAAAAGGACCTCCACCTTTTTTTAAATGCTATTGTTGACATTAACGTTCGCACAATACAATAAACTGAAGCAATGTTCAGCAAAAATCCTTAACAGTAATGTAAGACACCAGTTAATTAGAAAAATTCTAAACAAAAAGTAAACTAAAAGCAGTTTTTTTTCAAAATCTACTTTTTTTTAACTAATTTGTGTTTTGACATTTTCCCACAGAAGAGAAGAAATCTCAATGAAGAAATTTTATCAGTGTTATGTCTTAAAATATTCCTTTGACATGATACACCTGCACACAAAACATTATTGTGCTTATGCTTTACATTTCAATATTGGACAAGGGAGAAGAACATACTTTTCTGAAATTATCTAGATTTCCTTTGCATGTATTTATCTGAAATCAGCTTCTTAGGAACCACAATACCTCCTGCTGAGGTAACAAGCCAGAGAGTCCAATAATTTGTTCCTGTGTCCACTACAAACTCTCCACAGAAAGCAAACCTACCTAATCTCCCACTTGAGTCGCCATAATCATGGGCTGTAATTAAAGGATGATTAAGAGGCTGGGGCTTGATGAATGGGGGCCTAAATAGTCCAAATACCCCATGCTGCTCTGCTGTTGGACTCAATGTGGAGGACTTAATTGATTCAGCCTAATCAGCGGTCAGAATTAAAACTGTCACAGTTGTCTGGGAGAGGCGAGAGGGGGGGGGGGACTGAAAGGAAACGAAGGAGGAGGAGAACAGAAGGTTGAAGTACGAGGAGGAGGAGGAGGAGGTAAGATGTGTGTTATTGTGGAGGGATGAAGCAGCTCGGCAGAAGGCGCCTCAAATCATCCTGCATAAATTAAGGAAAGACACACATACTTCCCAAAGACATTGGCTGATATTAAACGAACAGTTTGTAGGACAATTAGGTGATACCAGGACTCATTAGTGCCGAACGTGACGGCCAACGACATGTCCGGCTTTGGCGCTGATTCTGGACAACTCAACCTAAAATCGGAGCTGCACTTGAAAAAAAAAAAAAAAAAAAAAACGTAAAGGATTCTTCTCTTGGTCTTACACTATGTGTAACCAACAAGTTTAGCTCAAACATTTTACCGTGAGATTGTCCACTGTAGGACACTGAGTTTGGACTTAAAATCTCTAAACCATGAACCAATGCTTGGTAAAAGAAAATGTAAATTACTAAAGTTCAGTAGGAAACATGAAGAAAGTAAAGCTATGTTAATTTAACTTTTGTTTTAATAAGTGAACTGCTGGGGGGGGGGGGTTCCAGTTAGGTGTACCCATGCACTTTTTCCTTACATAAATGATAACTTTTTTGTGACAAGCTGAGGATTAATATTTATTTTGTATAAGTTTCTGATACCATTTGAAATAACATTTAAACGATTCAAATAAAATAACTCTTGCCCACATTGGCTTTTTAGGGGACACATGTTGTATAAGTGATAATTCATGTGGGAGACAATTTAACTGCTCTTTACAATAAGGAAAACATATACATTTTGGCATTATTAAAAAGAAAGTAAAATGAAAGGTTAGTAATTGATTAGTAACAATATTTTGTAGTTAAAGGAGGTACATTTGGTTTATTTTCTTAAAGGAAAACATTGGTTTGTGCCATATTTTGTGGTTTTTAGGCTTATAGATGTCTTGTTGTAATATGGCCCAAAACCAGATTCAAAATAAGGATCAAGCTTTAGGAACCTCTAATTGATGAGATCAGTATAAACAATATATGTATTATAGATGTCTTGTGGTAGCACACAATGATAAAGACATGTTAAAAGACCTTGCAGTGCCCTATAATCTAAGGTACGGGGAGTATGTAGTTATTTATTGAACATGACACCGAAATGGATCCTTGAGGAACTCCACATAAAAAAAACATTACACTAAATGAGATTTATTGTTTTCTTTAAATTTGTTATAAAATTTTTCTTTTTATGAGTGTAATACAATTGAAAACAAATGTTCTTCCTTAATTTAAACCAACTTTTTTTAAAGGAAATTCATTTTTGGGTTGATCACCATTGTTTACAGCATAGATTGCACCCTTGCAATGCAATGGGAGAGAGAACTTTGCCTTCTTCGCTCTCAGTAAGCTTTTGGTGGTAGGAGTGCTGTAATCTAATATTTACATTACCAAAGACCCAGCACTACCGGGACTACCTCCATAATTTGAAAGAAGGAAAGCTTAAATGTCCCGTATTTAGTGCTAAATTTAATCTATGGATACATGTTGGATTCATTTGGATTTTCTTATTTTTTCAGATTCAGTTGTAACCAAACCTCTGACCACTATTACAAAAAAAAATGCCAGACTGTTCCGGATGCCTTACAGGTCTCCCACAGACTGATGACCCCCCTGTTAAATGAATGCATTTATTAAGCTCTTCCTCAAACTTCAACTATCTATTTCAATAGCAGAATAAGCACTTTTTTATTAGCAGAGACCATTTGTTATTTTTAAAAACTCTCTTCTGTTCTGGTTTCTGCTAACACATTTACTTATTTAAATTTAGCATAATTTCTGTCACATTCTGCCCTGTTGGCTGTGGGCTGTGAGATCTGCTACTTCTCTGCAGCACCTCCTATCAGCTCCAACCTTCCACACCTGCTCACCCTCAGATGCAGCTCATCACAGCTCGTCAGCCAGGCAGCCTTTAAGCAGCAGTGTTTCCCTCATTTAGTGCCAGATTGTCGTTGCAGCATGCACGTCATTCGAGCATTGATTATTGGTTTAAATTCTCGGTTTCGACTCCAGCTAACCTCTGACCACGTCATCACGTCTCTGCCCCGACCTTCTGCCAGTCCACGACAAACCTTTTGTCTGTCCCCTTCGGATTTTGTTTGTTTGGCTGAAGCACTCTCAAGCCTGCCTTCTTCCTGTGTGTGTTCGGAGTTTCCAAGGCCTGTCATCTGCTGTCAGGTGAATTACCAGCTTGTTGCCAACGTTGTGAGGACTCGCCAGTCTCCTCGTTCCCTGTTGATGCCTGGAGTTAACCAAAGACTGTTTCCTTCTGCCAGTTAAACTACCTGATTGTTGCTATGCCTAAAGAAAAAAAGTACTTAAAACTCTACCTGACGTTGTACGGCACATGGGTCCTAAACCAGTTCCTTGACAGTACAATCTGGACAATAATTGGACTCAGCAGACAACCCCTCACCCCTGGAGCGTCTGATCAAATTAGAAGGCGTCCTGCAGCAACATGAAGCTTTGATGTCTGCTGTTGTCTCGGAGGCTAGGCAGACAGCCCAAGCTAATGAACAATCTCTCTCTGCACTAACAACACAAATGCAGCAAATAATGACTTTCATCACTTCTTCTGCTGCTACCCAGCCCTCGTCAGTGGTTTCTGCTCCAGCTCCAGCCTCATCTCAAGCTCCAGTTCCGACTGCTCTTCTGCCCAGTAACCTTCCTGAGCCCCGAGTGGGAGCTCCAGAGCGTTATGACTGCAACCCAGAGTCCTGTGGTCCTTTCCTGACAAACTGTTTGTTGCTGTTCTCCCTTCAGCCCCGTACTTTTGCTTCAGAGCAAGCAAAAGTTTTCTTCATCATTAACCACCTCACTGGCAGGGCTCATCTATGGGGAACGGCAGAATGGGACAGACAAACCAATGCCTGCTCCTCTTTCCAGAGTTTTTTCTGAGGAGCTACGCAAAGTTTTTGGTGTTGGGTTCTGCAGCTCTGAGGTTGTTCGAGGCCTCATGGGGCTCCAGCAGGGGGAACGCACTGTGGCGGACTTCTCAATAGATTTTCGTACGAGAGCCAGCCACAGCAGCTGGAACCCGGCCGCCCTGGTGGATGCATTCCTCCATGGCTAGCAGATCACATCAAGGATGAACTGGTTTCCCATGAGGTTCCTCAGACACTGGATGAAGTTATCGCGCTAGCAATCCGGATAGATCATCGTGTTCAGGCTCGCCAACGAGAGAAACGTCAGGGATCCTCTCGTCGCCACCCAACCATCCAAGCCAGAGGGCAGGCTAGCGCCTCTACATCTTCGTCACGACAGCTGTTGGAAGAACCAGAACCTATGCAGTTAGGCCGTGCTTCTCTTACACCAGAGGAACGAGAACGACGATGGAGATCTAACCTATGCATGTACTGTGGCCGGGCTGGTAACTTCAAGTTCAACTGTCCAGTAAAAGCAAAGGCTCACCAGTAGTTGAGGAGATACTGGTGAGCCCAACTGTTGTGCTCTCTCCTCAGCCTCAGAGACCTCAGCTTCAAGCCAGGTTACTCCTGCCTGGTGGATCCCGGTCCCTGCTTACACTCATAGACTCTGGTGCTGATGCTTGTATCATGGACGAGGATTTGGTTCAGCAGTTGGGGCTCGAGAAGGTTCCTTTGCCTCGTCCAATTCCTGCTCGGGCTCTCGATGGACATGTTCTGGGGACTGTCGCTCATCTGACCGTTCGGGTCTCCATGCTACTGACTGCAAACCATCATGAGGAAATCCAGTTCCACATCCTGAAGACTCCACGTCAACCTCTCATTCTGGGTTATCCATCGCTTCGTCAGCACAATCCCAACATAAACTGGGAGACAGGGGCTGTCCGTGATCGGGGCCCTACCTGTCATCTTCGCTGTTTGAAGCAAGCTGCCTCTCCTCTCCACTCACAGTCCTCCAGTTCTCCACCTGACCTCTCTGGGGTTCCTTCTGAATACCAGGACCTTGCTTCAGTCTTCAGTAAAGCTAAAGCCATATCTCTGCCTCCTCATCGGCCTTATGATTGTGCTATTGACCTCCTGTCTGGCACATTTCCACCCAAGGGTCGCCTTTACTCACTGTCTGCTCCTGAAAGAAAGGCCATGGGCGTTTATATCAAGGACTCTCTGGCAGCAGGGATCATCCGGCCCTCTTCCTCTCCTGCTGGGGCAGGCTTCTTCTTTGTTGAGAAGAAGGATAAGAATCTGAGACCATCCATTGAGTACCGAGGGTTGAATGAAATAACTATTAAGAACCGTTACCCCTTGCCTCTCCTCTCTTCTGCCTGTGAACTGCTTCAGGGGGCCACGGTCTTCACTAAGCTAGGCCTTCGCAATGCTTAACATCTGGTCCGGATTAGAGAAGGAGACGAATGGAAAACGGCCTTTAACACCCCTTCTGGACACTATGAGTACCTGGTGATGCCTTTCCGCCTAACCAATGCTCCTGCTGTTTTCCAAGCCCTGGTCAATGACGTTCTCCAAGACATGCTCAACCAGTTTGTCTTTGTCTACCTCGATGACATTCTCATCTTCTCTAAAACCCTACGTGAGCATGTCCATCATGTCAAGGCTGTGCTACAGCGCCTTCTGGAGAACTCCCTGTTTGTGAAGGTGGAGAAGTGTGACTTCCATGTCCAGTCTGTTTCCTTCCGGGGCTACATTGTGGCCAAGAACTGTCACCAGATGGATCCAGCAAAAGTCTCAACTGTCACCTCCTGGCTTGTTCCAGACTCGCGCAAACAGCTTCAATGTTTTCTGGGGTTTGCCAACTTTTACCGTCGTTTTATTCAAAACTACAGTTCTGTGGCCGCTCCTCTCACTGCCCTAACCAGTTCCAAGGTGTCATTCTTATGGACTCCTGCTGCTGATGAAGCTTACAAGGATCTCAAATCTAGATTCCCCTCAGCACCCATCCTCCAATTACCGGACCCCAGTCAGCAATTTGTCGTTGAGGTGGATGCCTCGGATGTGGGGGCTGGTGCTGTTCTCTCCTAAAGGTCAGTAGTTGACCAGAAACTCCATCCCGGTGCCTTTTTCTCTCGACGCCTATCCTCGACAGAGAAGAATTATGACATCGGCAACAGGGAGCTACTGGCCGTAAAGGAAGCCCTAAATGAATGGCGCCATTGGCTGGAAGGTACTAAGGAACCATTTTTGATTTAGACTGATCACAAGAACCTTGAGTACCTTCGCTCTGCCAAAAGACTTAATTATCATCAGGCCCGTTGGTCTCTTTTCTTCACTAGATTCAACTTTATCCTTTCATACCGCCCTGGATCAAGCAACATTAAAGCAGACACTTTGTCCCGGCAGTTCCAAGCTGAGGAGGAATCTACCGACGATCCTGTATCCATCCTTCCTCCTTCTTGTGTTGTCGCCACGCTAACTTGGGACATCGAGGAGAGAGTGAGATCTGCCAGTGAGGGGCAGCCGGGACCCAGTGCCTGTCCTTCCAACTGCCGCTATGTTCCTGAAGTGTTGAGGTCTGATGTTCTGCAGTGGGCACACTCCTCCAAGCTTACCTGTCATCCAGGTACCCAACGGACACTAAATGTTCTAATCCAACGCTTCTGGTGGCCCACCTTGGTGGCAGATACCCGCAGTTTTGTCAAGGCATGTCACACCTGTAATCAGCAGAAAACCTCGCATCAGGCCCCTGCGGGACTCCTTCAACCACTCCCGTTACCACATCGACCTTGGTCCCACATCTCCCTAGACTTTGTGACGGGTCTTCCTCTTTCTGATGGCAACACAGTCATCCTCACTGTGGTTGACCGGTTTAGCAAGATAGCCCACTTCGTGCCCATTCCCAAGCTACCTTCTGCTAAGGAGATTGCCAAGCTGGTCCTTCACCAGGTCTTTCGCCTTCATGGTCTCCCAGTCGATGTGGTGTCCGACCGTGGTCCCCAGTTCTCTTCTGTTTTTTGGAAAGAATTCTGCAATCAGATGGGGGCCACTCCCAGTCTTTCCTCTGGTTTCCACCCTCAGTCCAATGGGCAGATAGAGCGCATGAATCAAGAGATGGAGACCGCTCTGCGTTGTCTGGTTTCACAGAATCCATCCTCCTGGTCTCAACAACTCATGTGTGTTGAGTATGCTCATAACTCCCTTGTCAGCTCTGCCACAGGTCTCGCTCCCTTCCACTTTGTCTTTGGCAACCAACCTCCTCTTTTCCCTGCACAAGAGAGAGAAGTCACCTGCCCATCTGTCCAAGCCTTTGTTCGCCACTGCCGTCGGACCTGGGACCGAGCGCGCTCAACCCTCCAGCGCTCGGTGGGTCGCTAAACTGCCTCTGCCAACCAGCACCGTTCTACAGCCCCTGTCTACCAAGTAGGCCAGAATGTGTGGCTCTCTGCTAGGGACCTTCCTCTCCGGGTGGAGTCTAAGAAGTTGGCTCCAAGATTCGTCGGTCCCTTTCCTATTCAGAGGATTATCAGTCCTACTAAAGTAAGGCTGCAACTTCCCCACACTATGTGTGTCCATCCAACATTCCATGTCTCCAGGATAAAGCCAGTCCATGAACACCCTCTGTCTCCGGTGGTTCGGCCTCCTCCCCCTCTTCGTCTTATTGATGGGGCGCCTGCCTTCACTGTTCGACACCTGGTTCGGTCCCGTTGTTGGGGGCGGGGTCTCCAGTACTTGGTTGATTGGGAAGGCTATGGTCCAGAAGACAGATATTGGGTTCCTTCCCGCCAAATCTTCGATGCGAACCTTTTTGTTTGGCTGAAGCACTCTCAAGTCTCCTCGTTCCCTGTTGATGCCTCGAGTTAACCAAAGACTGTTTCCTGCTGCCAGTTAAACTACCTGCTTGTTGCTACACCTAAATAAATAAAGTACTTAAAACTCTACCTGACGTTATACTGCAATTGGTTCCTAAACCAGTTCCTTGACAAATTTCAAAAGAAATGCTGTAACAATGCATTGCTACATAGGAGAACTATTTGACGAATCCCAGCCGGACCTGTATTGACATCTATGTGGTGAAAAAGAGAAAACAGGTAGTGGCTGAAGAAGCTCCCTCATTGTCTTTGATAGGGTAAATTGTTAAGGTTAAGGAAATAATCCCTGCCCCAAATTCTTAAGTGAAAAAATACATAAAATACAAAGTTATATAAAGTGGTAGCTCAGATGTTACTAAAAGACAAATTAACACCTGACCAGATTTAGCCAGTTTAGATAGAAAATGAAGGGAACTAATGCATGTACTGCAAGAATTAAGGACGGCAGGAGAATGCAGGGTGAGAAAATGTAATCAGTATGTGTACCAGCAATTTAACCCTATAGCAGCACATCAACAGAGATTGCTCCTATTACCCTAACACACATCATCAGAAAGGTAGATTTTAATGTCACTCATAAACGTAGACTGGGTCTCTATTGGTCACAGGAGGCAACCCTGATAACAAACAGATCTGATTCCCATTCTTCATAGATAGTGAGGGTTGGCTATTTAATGCTTTACATATAGAAGGGAGATGTAAATACTATTGTGGAGGAAAAAAGTCACTAAAAGTAACACAAAATAGGAGACATATGACACCCCCACCCCTGCAAGGTAGTCACCCAGAAATATAAAAATAAATGCATCGACTAGTTTCCTTTATCACCCTGACACAGGATATGTGTCAATGCTGTACAAGTGAAGTACAATTTTAAATTGTATTTCTTCGTCAAAGAAAAAGCCATTATTTGTTAAATGACAAGAGATTAAATGTATACTATTCTGAGTTAATGTAGCTTTTTTAAGTGTCCACACAGTAAATGTGCCTAGTAAAAGAACATTGGTTATTATTTGTCCCAGAGTTGACAGCTTTTTTCCCTTCAAATCACAGAAACCTTAAATTGATCAGATTTACAATTTTGAGTTTGTGATTTGAAAAAATGAATAAATATTGTGATAATTGAGCTCTGTGTACAACTTGTGACTATTTTGCAATTTTTTCACTCTGACAAACTTGGAGACATTGACTTTGCTTTTACCCAAACTAAGCCCAAACATGTCTCTGTGACATATTTCACAGCACTGTTACTCCAAGCCCACTCTGACAATACAGTGTGGGCTTTCCTATTTACTGCAGCCATATTGTTGCTGGGATATCTTGAAGGATACCAGTTCTTCAAACACACCTCATTTTAACTTTTTATGATTGGAACATGACACATGTTTCATGTTTGAGAGTTTGAACTGTTTATACTGGTCACACATCGGAAAACCTTTTTTACATTAAAGTAAAAGTCCATAACTCAGAGAAATTAACGAGAGAAAAAAATATTGTTAATGCTGTAAATTCACAGTATCGTAAGATGTACTAGGCTGGATCTTTATGTGTATAAACACAATTTTCAAATGTAATATTTTGTATTTGTGTTAATGGATACACATTTTTCATTGTGCATTATCAGCATGAGAACTCGTGGCATTCTAAAGTTTAAAAAAAAGGTAGAGTTAGGATTTTTTATTATATGTGTCCTAGGGTAGTGCCATGAGGAACTCCAAATATATTATAAAGAAATACAATTCATTACAGTTTGTTTAGATGGCATGATTTCACAGCAAATGTCATCTTAAAACGTCTTACAAAACAACCAAAGACTTTTGGCGTCTTATGTTTTCCTTAATGCAAAAGAAATGCTTCTGTTGCTCTTTCCCCGCAATGCTTTTCTGCATCCAATGCAGAATTTGGCAAGTCTGAAGCACCTGGGATTAGAGCCATCACCTCTAGAATCAATTGTTCCAAATAGAAAAGTATTCAATTCTTTGTCCAGTTTGGGATGAGTGAAGGATGGAACTAAATAGATGGAAAAGTGTTTTATCTGCCATAATACGGGCATTGTTTGATTCCTTGTGACTGTTCTTAAAAAACTGTTTCTGCAATTTCTTTGAACCTTGTCTTGTAAATTTATAATCGTTGGAATTTTATAAAACCACAAATGTATCTTAGTCATATTTTCTCTAAAGGAACAACTCAAACTAGTAGAAGAAACATTATACATTTTTTTTCCCAAAATACAGCTCCTAGACATATTGTTTGCCTGTAGCTAACCGTAGAAGCAACGTTTCTGCCGCAAACACTATTTTGCATGCCGGCAAACAAGTTGAGTCTGTCTGTAAACAGGTATTTTTGTCTGCAACAGATGATTTCTTCCCACTTTTTGATAAAGGCCAGATTTGTGGAAAGCACAGCTGATAGTTGTTCAGACAACTGATCGTTACACTTGTAATTGTTAAGAGCATGAGATACTGTGTGTAACCTAACACTGATTTAATCTTCTTAAAAAACCATACTGCAGACATATCTATTCTGTTACCAGAATTTCATGAAGCTTTCTGTGAGGAATTGTTTTAAAAAATTCTTCTGAAATAAAATAACACAGCAATACTAATTAGGCCACTGCTAAAGAAAATTGTTTGGATTTTCTAAGTGTCAGAGTAAAGGATTTGAAAGTAAATGCATTTCTAAAAATCTATTTATTACAGTGCCTCCTTATCTTTCTCATTGACTAAAATACACTAATTTGAGTTGTAACACAACATTTCTCAATAAATTACCTTATATCATATGCACAGAAAACTGGAAATAAAGCTACTTTTTGCACAACTGCCGAACAGGTCAGTGCTGCCCTCACCATAACAGATTAATCCATAGCTCTACTCTATGAAGCGTTTGTTTAAATATAAGTAAGTTAGCAGACTTGACCTGTAATAAACAAGCTCCAATGCAGTAATTTAAGTAAGCTTCAAATTTTAAGCAGGAGATTATTTAGCAAATAAAAGCCATTAACAGAAAAAAAAAAGATTTGACTGTTTTAATTATCATGAAAAGACATGAGTGATTTATGTCGCATCTTCATATTTGTAATTAACAATTACCTGCCATCAACTGCAAATGAAATATAGCAAATGTGCAATAATGTGTTGTGTTCTCTTATCCATGCATTTTACAAGGAATTTATTTAATTTTTGAATAGTTTATTAAGCCTCTGAATAAAGAAATATCTATCAACTAGTTTTTTCCAATGATAACAAAGTCAGTAGTAAAGCAACAGCTTCCAATTGGCCCCTGGTGACTTCTTTGTGGTTTGGTTAATGATACAAGCCAAGCTGCAGGTACAGATGGTGGACAGGAGACAGTTACCAGCATCCATAAAGTACAACTCAACCACATTCAGAAGACAGATGTTAAGCTTCTGGCTAGCGTCTTTAGAGTAAAAACAATATTGTCGATTAAACAACTTTATCCATCATACACCCTGAAAATCTATAACATATGATTAAATGTATAGGCCACAGGTTTTCAGAATGGTTAGATGAAAACAACCAGTCTTACTTATGACCTTAGACTGGTCGTTCAATGATGATTGCAAGCATGATTCTTTATAACTTTGAGGATTGAACAGATCTCATGTTGACTGTCCTGCTTTAAAATCACTTATGGTCAAATTTCCAAATGTCATCTGGGAAGATAACTGTTACCTCTTGCAGTTAAAGGTGCTTCATTTTAAATGGGATGTAGACCAGTTTAGCTTCGTATTTCTTGGTTCCTCACATTAAAATTACCTTTGCAAATAAATACATTTAGTTTTAATGTTAAAATTACTTAAGCATTAACTTTTTTATATCCTTCACAGTGTGGCTGCTCAAAATGTATGTTCCCACAGAACTGATACCTTTTTCATGCAGTTTGTTAATGTCCACACATGCAGGTTTGTTGTGCGTCACTCACATGTCAATGTTCCCAAAGGTGTGTATTAGATGTGTTTAGGGTCTGCAGGGAGCTAGTTAACCAACAGCCCAAAGGTAATCATTAGCGAGACTAAACTCCTCATTTACTCACAGAAAATAGAGTAAACAAACAGAAACATAGCTGTGATTGTTTTAGAAAGAAATCTAATGGAGTCGTTATGATTTTACAGCGTGATATGTACAGTTGTAGCAAAACATACTATCTCAAATTCAATTTGACCAGCATATTAAAAATGGAGGTTGAGTGAATTTGTATGATCAAAATATAGTGAAAATTATTTATGAATCACAAATGAGATGGCTGCCAGTAGGACATGTATGTGCCCCTAAGGAATATGTTCTCTTGGTTTCAGATGTTTTACAAAGCTGCAGTAAACCTTGATCTCAACTCCAATTACAGAAAAGAACAATATAGAAATATTTAGGAGTATTTTTTTTAAATTCCAGTTCCACTCAAATAAACATAGCCAGCCTTTTTGTATCAGATAGTTGAGCCTATTTAAGCCACTGGCTGTGATCTCTTTACCCAACAGGTGATAGAAAAAGAGATTACTTCTTCCACACCAGATTTAAAGAAGATATGTAGCATCCCATTGCAAATCTTAAAGGGCCTAGGCTTTCGCAAGAAGTAAAATCTGCTCAGTCCATTCTTGTAGAAGGAGTTGCTCTGGCATCTGCTGTTCAGTGTGTTGTTCAGGTAAACACTGAGATATTTACACTTCTCCACCACTTCCACTTGTTCCATGATATACATACTGCTTTTTTATAACTTTTTTTTCTCTTGAAATCTTCAATAATATTCATTGTTATGGCTGTTGATATTTAACATGAAGTGATTGACTCCACACCATGCCAAAAAGCTGCTTCAGCACCTCTTTGTACTCAGCTTCTAATCCATCTTGGATACACCCGACAACTGCAGAGCCATCTGAGTATCTCTGAAGACAAGTTGTGCGGGAAGTAAAAAGAATAACAGGATATTTTGACCGTACAGTCACCTGAGATGCTCCTGTGCAGCTGACCCACTGGTTAGACATAATCCTTCAATCTCAAAAACTGTGGCCTGTTTGTCAAGTGGTCATTGTTAAGGCCTACACTTGTGTTCTGGCGTTTGTGGACTGAGTAAATCAGGCTTAACTGTTTTGATTGTACTGGAGAAATCAAAGAAAAGTATCCTCACAGTGCTATCTTTGCCCAAATAAAGTGGGCTTGTTGATGCACATGTATAATATTATTAGGGTGAACTGTTCACAATCTCTTCAGCCAGTTCTAATAAAATAACTTTTTCCAACTGGCATAGCTTTGATGTTTGTTCATTTTAAAAAGAAGCTGAAGAAAGGAGTTTTGAGATAGTTACTTTTTTTTTCCTGTTTATACATATAACAAGTATATATACTGATAAGCACCTCCAGCAGAAACAGGTTTAGTATGAGTGGGACTTTGAGAAGATGGAAAGCATAAAAAAAGCAGAGGAACAGACGTGGTTGTAGATTGACTGTTAAACTAAATAGTTTATGGACAGGAGATGAAGAAAGTTGATTTGCTGGCAGCATTATTTAAGCCAATCCCCCTTTTCTAGGAAGGTATTTCATCTTAAAGAACAACAAATAATGACCTTGATGATCCACAGGTGTGTGTCCACACACCTTGGCAGTCAGTCTTCAGGTCATCCTCTGGTGGATCCGTGCAAGGATGGAGGAGGCAAACACAACAAACCTACAACAGAACGACCCCAATTCCTTTTTTTTCTCCCCCCTCCCCCCTTGTCCTAGTCAGCATCATGGCTTGTAGAATGAGTTTCTGCCTGCCATAGTTGTGCTTAACAGATTTTCTTTTCCCAGTGAGACAAAAGAAAGGAACCTAAAAAACTAGCTGCAACTAGATCGCTCATGAAAATGCGAAATGGCAATGAATCATACCTTTGAAGATATAATTAGCAGAAAGCAGAGCCAAGACAGCAATGTATGTGGCACATAACACATAAATACATATGAGGCATGATTGGTGTTATTAATAAACAGATTGGCAAAGTTAAAGTGTTGTGATCTCTATAGTGTGTGATTGGGCGTGAGCATGCAGAAATTGTGATGCAGGTATTACATGAATTATGCTCAGCCATGAGTACAGAGGGCAACTGCCACCCCCCTCTCAGAGCCCAGAGCGAGCAGAGGAAGCACAAGGTCCAGGACACTGGGGCCACGCAAGAGCACAGAGATGAGACAGCTCACCGCAGGGACACCGTGCACCCGCCCAGAGGACCGGAGAGGGGGCCCGGGGTAGAGCCCCTCGTGGCTACGGAGTAGAGCCCCCAGGGTACCAGGAGCAGCACCCTACCCGTCCCGCCAAGCCCTGGCCGCCCAGGCAAGGGCCAGGGCCCAAACGCCCGAGCGCCCCCAACGCCCAGCAGAGAGCCCACCTGACACTCGAGAGAGATAGGCGAGGCAGCCGGGGCGGATCGATACAAGGCCCGTGCCCCCAGCACGTCCACAGGTGAGTGCAGCACCAAGCAGTGAGGAAGGGTGACGACCCCAATTCCTAATCGCCCTGTGCTTTTGCGTTGATCCCTATAGTGTGTTCAAGCTTTTCTATGAGAATATTGGAATTGACAGACAAAAGTCCATGATTTTTTTTGTTTTTTTGTTCTTTTACTGAAATCATCACTTTCAAACATTCAGTAAACTTTCTTTCTTCCTGTTTTTGTTCAGTTTTGTATCAATGAGCCTAACAGTTGTTAGCTCCGGTCTGAGCTACAGCTGGTAGGTGTGTGTGTGTTAATTGTGACCCGTGGGCTTGGTGCGAAAGCTTGGTATAATTATCTGTGTAATTGTCGTGTATTTTGTAAAGTGCCAGATCATTTAATTCAGGATTAGAGCTTCTCACCTAATAGCTGGGGGGCGGTGCTCAAACTTGACACACACCTCCTGCAGCATTTGTAGGAAGGTGACAGGGTTAAACCTCGCTGTTAGCATCTTACACACACACACCTTCTCACTTCCTCTCCTGCCCTGTCATTCTTTTTGTTCTCCTCTAGCTAAGAATGGTATTATATTACTTGTCCATCTGGAATTAAAACTGTTTAAAGCTGCTGGACACACACAACAAAAATAGCCAATAATACACACGGAAATGTATGGCAGAGATATTTGTACAGTTGATTGCCGATTAAAACATTTCAAACAAGGTTATTTAGCCTGTCTTAATCTCATTTTATTTGAATATAATTTTATGACCAGCAAAGGTGAATCTTAAAACAGTCAGCTGAGATCAGTCTGATTGCTTGATAGGTTTTGTATTGTTTTAGCAATGGTTACCTCTAAAGAAAAATATCAGGCCATCAGCACTTTGCATCCAGGTGAACTCCAACACAGGGTCCTAAGAATAATGCAGAATAGTTTTCTAGATGAACAAGAACTTCAAGGTGACATTTCGGGCATCAATAAAGAATGTACAGGACATTAAAGAAAGTCAAAGAAGCTCCAGGACATCATCTCAACAATGAGTCAAAAGCTTTTACGACGAGATGATCTTGTTCATCACTTGTAAGAAGTGGATGCAAGGCCCTCAGGAGAACATATTTGGACAAAAATGAGTTTTGTCTTTATAACTTTCATATCAAAATGTCTGTCCTCTGACAGCAAATTCTTCCAGCCATCAACAATTACTTAAAGATCTATGGTGGAGAGTGCCATATGTGCCATACGTCACAAAGCAAAAATTATAACAGGTCAATTTTGAATCTGTGATCTGGAAACCCACAAGGGCTTAACTCAACTTAAAATTGATGGTTAGATCTCAAAAGATAAATAGAAAAAACTGTGATCAATACCAAAAAAAAATAAGACAATAAAGGTTCTCCAAAAAACACGATTCTGTTAGGACGTTGATATCCAGCATATCAGAGATATATGCAGAAGTTATGAAATAGAAACACCTTAGCACAGAAATTAGACCCATTAACATAAAAAGCCTTTGTAACTTCAGAAATGTTTTCATTGCTTTCCAGTAAACCACAGAAACAGATAAATAAGCTGAAGCCATTCAATGCAACATTTGCATCGCTGTGTAAGCTTTTGGGTAAGACTTCTTGTATGAAAATATAAAACAGTTTGCTGGTCGTCAGCCAGTAAAGGCACACAAACTCATAGATACCGTACAACAACATTAATATCCACGTAACCCCTTAATTAATCTTGGTTTTTATGTGCAACAAACACCCAAGGATCATGAAATACTGTGTGGGTGACATGTTGGCTCCATGGCTTATTAGTTAAAGATAAAGTGTCCACATCGTTAGCTGAAGAACAGGAAAACTCTGTAAATAAAACAAGGTGTAACATCTGGTTTATAAAATAAAAGTGTAGTTATGACACAAATAAGCATCTTGATTAGTTTTTTGTACGAACTTAAATCATGATCTATCAACATTATAGTCGGTTTGGGCAAAATTAAACCTTTTTAAGCTCTTCAGTATTAGGTCACATTACAGATGGCACTTCATACTTTATTTTGTAAAAAAAAGAAATCTTGTCCAGAGGCAGTGTTCTCATTTATGTGGTTGAACAAATCAGGGATGGACAATCAACCCGTGTGAAATTGGGTTGTTTTCAGACATAACAATAGTCCAAATGTTTAATGGAATAAATTGCAGGCCGTTGCCAGTAACACATACCTGCAGAATGGCTTTGCATTGATATTGGATGGCATCAGTGTATTTGATAATACTAAATTCCACTTTAAAGACCAGAATATTTACAGAAAATTTGGGACTTAAAGGGAATTAAATGTAATGGGAAATGTGGGAATCCCACATGGGAATTCCATCTGGGATTTAAATGAAAATCTGGTAACTGCATTTGTATTTTTAGTCACATCTCTTACCTGTCTTGGGGTACCTGTCTTGAATCTAAATTTAGAAATCTTTTTGTATCTGAGGAGAAGTACATTTTTGGAAATAAAACTCATTTGTGAGCAATAAGTTGCCTTAAAGAAAATATTTAATTCAGTGATATCTTTACAGTTTAATCATTGCAAAGGCCTGGCTGAAGGGAGTGGATTGGAATGCCTGTTTTTCCAATCTGTCCCAAATCACAAGAGATGAAATGGTAGGAAACTATAAATGGAAACAGCTAACAAAGAAAGTTAATAACATGTAAAAGTTCACATTTTTCATACCATAACAGCTTTAAAGGGTTGGTAGGATAGATGGACCAGTAAAAGGAGAGGGAAAAACAAATTTTGGGGAGAAAATTCCTTAATTAGGGTTCCTTTAATGTAACTGTCTTATAGTGTCATCTGAAGTTTATTACAAATAATCAAATCACGAAATGTTTAAAGGTTCATTTCACTATTCTTCCTATTTATCTGTTTTGTTTAAATTTGCACCAAAATCTGAAAAGAGACTAAACACAACCTTGACACTAATTTCCAGTTGGTGAAAAGCAGTGAGGAATTATTTATTCTTCTTTTCCTTCCTTTCTTCACTTCAGAGCTCTTAATCCTCTAAACGTTTCCTGAATCACTTGGGGATATGAAACCATGAGTGTTAGAGCGTGATGTAACACACATCAGGCTGACAGCGCTGTAATACTATAGCATACTAGACTGGCCAGTTTTCAGTCACAGTCAGGTTTACTTAACCTAATCCAAGGGGCTGTGCCGACGCAATCACTTGGCAAAGTGTCCATCTAATTGCAAAATTGCTATTATAGTTACTGAAGAGGATGAACAAAAAAAAGAAGAATACATAGAGGCAGTTTTTCCTTCTTTCCTTCGTCATTGGATGCCTTGATTTGAGCAACAGAAAACAAACTTTCTAAAAAAAAAGCAATTACATACGGTAACTTTTTTTTTTACCTCTGTTTATCAAAACAGTAATATTAATATAACTTGCCTGCCTGGTATTTTCAACCCTGTCACAAATTTCTAAAAGTGAATTTACATATAAGTATATTTAAATCTTTGTTTAAAAACAAAAAGTATTATGTTATACTATTATACTTTAAATAATTTTTTGTGTCTTACATTTAACCTGGAACTAGGAATGCAGTGTTAAATGATGGTTAAATATTAATTAATAATTTAAAACGGAAAGTGGAAAATTAAACAGAAGATTTTAAGCATCTTCCATCCAGTTTGTTGCCTATTTGTGCTTTTTAGAGCTAGTTAAGGGTGGTTAAACCATGTTGCCCAGCTTTCTAGGTATAAAATTCAAACAACCTCGCTAAAACAAAAAAAAATAAAATAAAATAAAGCTTAGGCTGCTATTAAAATTCCACAGCCATGTGATTGATGGGTCTGTGAAGAAAAGTCACACTCTGCTTCGCTGTGATCTGGTTTCACATTTATCCTGCTGGGTCGAGTCCAGAACAAATAAGGCGTGTGCTGTCAGTGTTTACATACCACACAGGTCCATGATTGGCAGTTGGCAGGTAGTTTTCTCTGTGGAAATGATGACACACGCTGCAGCTGTAACATTATGCATTGACTGCACTCCTAAGCATGTTTTTAGTCTCTAAACGCTCTGAATAAATGCACTTAATGTCTCAGAACTTATTATCTGCACTATCCTTTTAACAGCACCGTCTGGGTATTTTCAGTAGCATGATAGTCAAACTAATGTTCACAATCTTTTCTTTTAGTGGCAAAGTCTGAAAGATGACGGATAAACATAAAGGCCACTTTTGTGCTATACACATGTTGCAGTTATATTTTTTGAACCATTAAAAAAAAACACTATCCTTTATTTTTCAAAAGCCTCTATAATCCTAATAATTAGTAACAACATGTGTGAGTAATATCTTTCATATGACGTTATTGTTCTCTTATACTGCTTTTAAGACAATGACTCAAAGGTTCTGTAGGTATAAAACAATCATCTATGTATAAGACCTTCTTTTCGAGGTTCTCTGAGTTCAATGGGAAGCATCATTGCAAAAATAGGTCAAAGGAAAGCTTAGTCCTAAAACATTTAAATCAAACCAAGCGTGTTCAGTGTTTTTCAGATTGTCCTCTCATAATACTCTGCTCACTGTAGTCTGTCGAGTATGAAATTGAGGTCTTCAGCTTTGTTTGCAGTTACTATGATTATTGCGCTGTTTCACCTGAGGGGAAATTTGCTTGAAGCTCCAACTGAACTTGTTCATGTAATTACAGCTGCCCGAGGGAGAAAGTGGAGCTTTGAAGAAATGCTTTCACCTTAACACTTCTATAATTAATTTTATTAGTTTCATTATCAATCTACATACTTTAGCCCGTAAGCATCACAGAGAGTCGACTGCATGTTTTCATTTATTTGTAAAAGAAACAATGAGAGTAAAAATTTATTTGATTTAAAATCAGTATTTGGTGCTGTGACTGAGGGAATTTCCATTTCAACCGCTTATGATCTAACAACTTATATAATTAAGTTTATGTGTAGACTTATGTTATGGCACAACACATACTTTGACAAATGTACCTAAAAATAACAAATTAAAGCATCTTGCGCTTGTGGTGCAATTTCCAATGCATTTTCTCTTCTAATACAATTATCCGTTGCTACAAAAACGTTTAATTATAATGAACATCAATCAAGTTTACTCCCTGGAGTTGTGACATCTTTCTGCATTTTCATGTTTGCCACAACATCCTGGGTTTGCAGTTTACAGTACATGTGTGTTCAGTGGTTTTGTAATCTCTTTGTCATTTCCTGAATCAGTGAATCACGCATTTCACCACAAATGGTGCGCCCAAAGAGAGCCACGTTAATCCCACCATTGACTCATACTATCACTGTCACTCAGCCGTGGTAATAGGATAAGACACTATTTGTGTCAGATGAGTTTTAAACGGTGTTTAAAAGAGGTATTCACCACTACTTGTCACAACCAGTTTACGAATATATATACCTGAAGCTGCCCTACCGTTTGTGTGAAGTACAAAATGCCTTCTCCCACAATCATAGACTCATCTTGCTGCTAAAATACCTGTTATTATCTCTGACAGGTATGACGACCTACTGCCTAGTGTTTCTCTGCTCCCACATGTCAGATAATTTCCACATGTCCACCTTTTAAAAAGAAGAAAGAAGGAAACATGCCACCATGCTGTACTAACTTGAGTTTTGTCTTCATATGAATTTACAGCCGAACCTGCTATATTATTATTCCATTTCCAATTCCCTCCTTCTCTGTTTGACAATTTTTACATTTAAGACTTTCAATACAAATAAAAACTCAGGAGGAGCTCAGATGTTAAATTAGGGGTTTTTTGGGAAACATTTCCAACACATCTTAAAGGAACTGGAACATCATAATGTGCTAGTGGGTTTGAAAATCCTGAATTTAAAATCTAAATTAAACTAATTTTAGCAAATCAGACTCAATTCAATTGGTAGTCAAGTGACATTTTCACTTCTTTAACGTTACTTGAAATGAAAGTGACAAAATTAAGTTAATTGAGAGGTATGCTATGGAAAAAGAAAATCCATCCATCCATTCAGTGTCATGCTTTACTGCCACCATATGTTCAACAGCTACAACTAAATCACTGTATGAAAGAAATTCCTGCAAACATGTAATTTCCTCTGAGTTGCTTCTTAGTGCTGGTTATAAATCTTGGATAGGAGCTCCTTGTGTTCTAGGAGTCTACGTAGGTAAAGTGGACTGGTTGACAGAAGGAAGAGCGAAGTGTGGGAGGTGGTAAAGGGAAAGGAGGGGTCCATCCTTATCAGATCTAGACCACTTTGGAAAGACACCTGTGTATCCAGGTCAATATATTACCACCTAAGTAGCAGTAAATCCCCCTTCAGGTCTAGTGTTAGAGATGGGCAGAGCTGCAGGCAGGAAGTGAGGATGACAGGTGTGGACTTCTGTAATTTACTGGGTAGATAGATTTAAAAGGTTGGGAAGCAGATTGAAAATTGGATTGGGTGGAAATTTTCAAAAAGCCACAAGGAGTAAAAATATCCTAATAGCAGCTTAGCTTGCTGACTTAATATTAAAATGAGTCTACTTTTTTAGGAGGATTTATGTTTAAAAGCAGGCATGTGCATCCTTTTACCATGTCACACATCTTGATCTCCACCATAAGCGGCTCTGGTTGGTTGTTTTCATTGACAAATCATCAAGAAAAAATTCTCACAAATGAAGGCTTACATCACTGAGAAAATAACTGCAATAAATGGAATGTTATAGATAGTGTGTGAATATTTATACAATGAATCACTAGTCATTGTATGAAATGAGAAATGATTCATAGCTCTGTGAAAAACCATATTATACATCTAATTACAACAGGTTAATGTGAATCATTAAATTTAAAAGCTAACAAACCCTCTTTAGTGAACAATGCAAAGCGTTATTGGTTAGCTTCGCACCTTTAACCTTGTCTCAAGTTGTATTACAGGGTTGCCGACTGTCGAACCTTAAGTCTCCAGCTTTCCCTACCGTTCTCAGAGTCACACTACACAAACACAGATGTAACAATGATAAGGAAGGTTATTAAGGGTTGAAAGCCTGGATCTATTTGAATAGCTCGTTATATAATGAAGGAAGACCTTTAAACACAACCTAACCCTTTATCTCTTTCCAACCACTCAGAATTCCCAAAATGTTTAAATTTAAGGTTCTATAAAGCTCTATATTTTGTTAGACTTCTGCTGACTTTCGGTATGTAAATTTAACTTATTTAATGAAGTTAAATATATAATACATTAATAAATGAAATCTCTAACCAGTGAGTTTGGTCTAATAAACATGGGAAAGTGCTAGGATTTACTTTTACGTAAGCGGTAGTGTCAGTTCATCTTTAACAAGACGTATCTCTAAAATCGGTTCAGCAACTAAATATTTTAAACAGTTTCAAGCAGAATTAGATTTAATGCTATTAGCACATTTTATCAGGAAAAAAAAGAAGTAATTTTATGTAGGTGCCAAATACTTAAAGTTACAGTTCTCTTGGAACAAAGGAATGGTTAAACCATCTTACAGTCATAAACTCTAAATATTGAGGTCACAAAAAGGTAATTTATGGAATTTTACCACCACATTGTTCTGCTTCAATACATTCTTGCTAATGTTTTCCCAAATCAGGTGACACATCTTCAGTCATGTAAATTAAACACCTCAGTTATACACACATCATTTTAAATAGAAAACTTTAAAGCTAAAGCCTTTTGTCGTTTGTCTCCTTTCCACCAATAAATAACAAACAAAAAAAAACCTCTGCATGACAAGATAGTTTAAAGTGTTGGAGTTTTAACCTTTAGTTAATGTACTAGAAAAAAAAGCAATGCTGAAGGCTCAAAGTCAAATTTAAAGTTAGGGTACATGTATAAACCTACAAGCTAAACAGCTTCTGCGGCCTTTTAAATCTACTCTAAGAAAAAACTCACCTCGCTGGGAAATGCTTGGCAACATTCAGTTCAAAATCCAAAAAAACATTTGAGCTCCAAACGATGTTCAGCTGTATTAAACAATTTCACACCTTTTTTTTTGATACCAAACAAAGATTTGGACGTTGTTGTTTTTTTTTAAAGAAGAACTACACAGTCAATATTATGGTTATTATGGTTTTGGTTAGTTTTAAAAAGCAGGAAAGCTTTAAGCTTTTGTGTTTTTATGTTTAATCACAAATTTTTTGAGATTTTTTATATAAAAATTTAAAAAAGGCAAACAGTGGTGTCAATGGATATTATATCTTAAAACCATTAATATTCGCAGATCAGGTTTGCCAAATCTAGCTACATGAAGGCTACTCCCCGCAATTTTTATGCGCATGCATCCCTCCTTCAATACACCTGAATCAAATGCTTATCTCATAACTATGAATCTGCAGAGCTGAATTAGCTGGTAATGAGGGAACTAATGCATGTTGGAGAAGTTGAAGGATTGTAGCTCTCAACGACTGGGATTGGCTCAGCGAAACAGAGGTGAACACAAACGAGTACAAAGAGCCAACATGGCGGCCCAGTGGGTAGGTAAACAAACAGTGATGAGCAGGGAGGCGTTTAGCGGCTAATTGTCTTCACTCAGGAGCTGTTATGGTCGCAGTTAAAATCTCTATTGTACCCCCACCCTTTGGGGGAGGAAACATATACTTCTACAGGAAGAGCCCCAGGCCACAGACAAGGATTCACCTGGATGCTCACATTTGACTGAAACGTGCACACACACACAAAGTCTGCGCTGCACAAGTGAGAAGAAATGCATGAACGCTCCTTAGCGACACACCTGGAGACAAAGAGAGTATCTATCACCAAGACACACACACACCGGAGCAACCCCCCCATCATGAAACCTGTCAACACCTGAGACGTGGAATAAACATCCTGTGAGCTTGTCCAGCAGGTAAGATCAACACTTCAAACAGAAAGAGCCACACAATCAACATTATTTTGACATTCTAAAATGGCTGACATTTTACACAGTTCACGGACTTAATGACTTTACCTATATCATATATGTGTCGTAATGTTTTCTCACAGGTTTTTTGACACATGACTAATAAAACGGCAATCCCACATGTGCACAAGGCCCCGGTTAACACATGGAGGCTTGTGAGTTTTCTCACAGCTGGCATGTAACAATAACAAATCCTTAAGCCGTTCCAACACAAGTAGCTAAGGACATTGTCTCTACCCTAACTGCTGTTTGCCAGATGAGAAGCTGCACAACACTTTTTGGACGCCTCTCAACAATTGTGGCATGCTACCTGCCAAAAAAAATGTGGCAATACAAAAAATATAGCAAAAAAAATAAAATAAACAAAAATCAAAAGAATACAACCACCATCTGATGAGATATCAAATGTTGCCATGCATTTGGTTGGCATTTCGTATGCTCAGATTAATGTTGGCAAATACTGCTAAATCTATAGGTGAAGTTCTTACTCGGGTTTCAGGTGCATTTTAACCTAAACATTAACTTATAGGTATAGGAGAGGATCTTTTCAGTAGAAAAAATTCAATGGAAAATCCCATTGAAAACGACAGCCAATCAAAAACGACCGGTGGTGAAAAATAACTGGCTGTCAATGCGGAAATAACATTTACGCGATGACGTATATCACTAATGTCCCTACCCACCCGACCCGTACAACGTGCGCTCGTGTTTGAATTCGCGAATGCGCAGATTGTTATTTAGGAAGTAAACAGGACAGACAAGACGCATCATTCACCATTGAAGGGAGGTTCTCCCCGTACTGCAGTGAAAATGGAACCACGCAGGAGAAAAAAACGTGTTCGAAGTCGCTAAGAAAAAAAGAAAGACGCCTGCAGAGATGAACAAAATACGAGTTTGTCTCGGAGATACCTGCTTTGTGCGGTGGTGGGCATTGAAAGCCGAAAAGGGATTCAACACCTATCAACTAGTCGCGGAGTTTCTGCTAGACGGCTAATGTGCTTATACCTGATAATTTAGAAGGATTTGTGTTGGTTTGACACAAGTGTTGTAATCGCTATGCAGGGTCCGTCAGAAAACGCTAGCTGTGAAGCCTTTATGTGGAATCACTACCCAATGGATTGATTATTTATTACTGATAATCATTAATTACTGTCAAATGTTCTTGAACAAGCTTTTGGTAGCTAATTCATTGCTGTAAAAGCAATCAATTTTGTAATAAGTCCAATGCGGCGACAGACGCTGTGGTCCCGCAGATGTGCTGAGGACGTGCGCCCTCCGGATATCAGGGGGCGTTAAATGAGAATGAGAACGAGAAAATGAGAATGAGCTGAAGATCCTCTCCTATACCTTTAAGAATATACATGTGTCAGCATATTCTCTTATATTAAAGA
>JAVLVB010000433.1:2274884-2335433 GCA_032876305.1 Orestias chungarensis | reverse complement strand
ATATATATATATATATATATATATATATATATATATATATATATATATATATATATATATATATATATATATATATATATATATATATATATATATATATATATATATATATACACCATTTTTCACCATGACTCTTTAATAAGGTGGTTAATGTTAAAATAACTGGTTAAAATGCAACATTACCTTAGACCAGAAACTGACAAAAAAATAAATTCTTAACTGTAATGCATTACATTTAATTATTTCAAACTCAGCAGATTTTCTAAATATTTAAACACTTTAAACCAAAGAGAAGCACTCCCATGCATAAAAATTTAAAACATTGTCCTTGTGTTCTAACTTTTTACTTCTGAGTCAACCAAACAGTATTTCCTCTTAAACATGTGTGTGAACACGTCCACATTGCTACATATTGGATCTTCAGCTTGAAGATGTTGAGGCCATTTACATGCTAGATCAGGTGGCAGCTGAGGTCATGCTGAGACACATTGTCCTTCAGAGTTTTTGTCAACTTCTTGCTGGACCTCCTGCTGGCTGTTTCACAGTAATATATGAGGTGTTACTTTATAATAAAGATAGATGTGACGATACGCGTTTGTCTGGACAAAACTTTACTTTCTGGGCATGCAAAGAGACAAGTATTCCCTCACCTCAATGAGAAGTGTACAAGAGGAAAATAAATTACTGCTGGTATGTATAGAACATAGGGGTTGTTTTTAGTCAGGTGCGGATTAGCATTGTTGGACATTGTTTCCTTTAAAGAATTGCTACTAAGACGTTAAGTTTAGACGCTTTCTGCCACTGTTAGTTTGATTGATCTGAGTTTAGTGTCACCATGCTTCCTGTCGCTCATTTGATCAATGACATTTGATGAGGGTTTCGTTTATTTTTTTTCTCCGACAACAATGAGCACTTTATGATTTTTGACTGTGAAAACATTAGAGAAGAGCGGATGAAAGTATGCATGCTTTACATACTCAAAGTTGCAACGCAACAATATTGAAAACAAATTTGACACTTTACAACTTTAACGAATAATAAAAACTCAAGTTTGTTTGGTACTTACTTGTAATATTTGCATGCTGCATGCTAAACAGAAAAAAAAAACTGATAACTAGTGAAGACCAATACTGTTCTTTTCAGGGCTCAGAGTTTATGTCCAATTTTTGTCTTCTGTTAACAGACTTGATTTTGAGAACCACTGCCAGTTTTGATCAATTTTTCCATTTGTGTCGACATAATTCTTTAAGGGCAATCCTCGGGATAAGACAGGCTTGGATATTGTTGGAAACACCTGAAAGCATAGAAGCGTTCTTTGTTGCTCCCGACCCACACAGCTTCAACAGGAACTATACATAACAGGTGAAGAAGAGAGTGCACGGAGATTAGTGTGAAAGGATTGTTGTGTCAGGAGGATTTGTGACAGAATACAAAAGTAAATACAAAGATTTACTAGTTAGAACTGCTAGGATTTTTGGTTAGGAGATGATGGTATTGTAAAAAGAAAAAGAAAAAAAAGACAAGAGGAAAAGAGGTGGCAGATTTAAACACGTTCAGGTTTTTTATTGCAAGAAAACAAACAGACAGTATCAGAATTACAATATAGAGAAGACAGTGAGGAAAGTCAGTGGCGTGTGGCTGATATGGTTTGGACAGGTGCAATGGAGAAATAGCGAGGCATCAGAAAAGGACGTTTGAAATTGAGCTGGTTGGGAGGAAACGAGGATAAATATGGAGATAGTCCAAGAATGCAGTGATGACAGATCTGCAGAGGTTAGTTTTGACAGTGAAATAATCTAGAGATGAGATGGCAGCATAATTATACAATGTGACATCAGCCTAAGCACGTTCTTAGTGTTAAGTTCTTAATGTCCTTACAATGGAACATTGTTGTCCCCCAACAGAAAACATATCGTTACTCAAACTCCTTTATTCCATATTCAACCATTAGACCACCCAAATAGCTTGTCCTGTATTGTTTTATTTATTTATGTAACGAATTGAACAAGTGTCTTTTAGTCTCTGTTGCACTGACAGTGTTCTGATGTTGAATTGGCTATATGAGATTTTTTATGTTGTCTTTCTTTATTTAAGTATCATTTTGACCGGCGATATGCTTCCTGAATTGCGCCTTTTAACCGAAAAATAAAGCTGCTCAGCCAAAACCAGATCGAAGGCCCAACTTGCTACAGAACTTTTTCCCCTCAGAGCCTCCATTAACCTGGGAAAGGCTGAGAGTTCCCTGAAACACCTGCCAGAAACCTAAAACCAAACAGAAACTAAAGCAGTATCCTAACTGACCTCCTAATGCTGCAATTCACATCTATCAGAGACTTGTTAGGGCACATCAATCCATACTGGATAATATTAGTGTCGCCTTACTATGTCAACACAAATGTTCACTCTTCTGTCAACACCTTGATTCCTTTAAGTCTTCTCTGTGTTGTTGGTGAATTGTTGCCTGATGAGAAGCATCATGGTAACACACAAGGCTCTAAAAACAAATACAATTTCCACATTTTGGCAGTTCAGACATGCTGCTGCAGATATTTTCTTGCCTGTCAGCAAAGTTTGTTTCTTCACTCAACTGTTATGACTTCATTAGTTTAGAATTGAAAGGGAGGACATTTACAGTTTGGGATTATCGATCCATGATACATGTGGAAACAGAGCGTTTTATACAGATGACATTATAAACAAGTAAAAAATGTAAATGCCATGTATCGAATATTTGGTAAAATGCAATAAGTTTCATAAAAATATGCAGAAACAAGCAGTTTGTTTTTTGGAAATTCTGTAGGATTGAAAGAGGAAGTTATTTTAGCCAAATGGGTATATGGACACCTTTTGGACAAACACCGAAGGGCCAGTGTAGGTCAATTAAAAAAAAATCTTTTTGCCATTTGAATTAAATATGTTTTGCCATCAACTGCAGCTCTGATTGGGGTTTCTCTACCAAATTGAGCTGCAGCTTGGACAAAATCTAAAGTACATAGCTAAATTGACCATTCCATATTTTTTGTAAATCTAGGTAAAACACAGGCTTCACTTTGAAGCATTTGGTAGCATTGTTGTCTTGCCGCAAGAAGTTAGTTTGATTTAGTTAGTTGGATCTCCCTTTAACATGTTTGGGTGCTACATGGTATTTCAGTAATCGCCCATTGTCCAAAAACATGATGGTTTTCATAATTGGTCTCTCTAAATTACCATTAAGTATAACTTTGGGAATGCAAGCTTTTTTTTCCTGTGTGTCTGAGTTGCACTCTGATGAACATTGTCCCTGGTGTACACTTACTCACCCGTAATGATCACTGGAAATATGGACATCAATAAAAATCATTCAGGTAGACCTGATGATCTGCTTGTCATGGCATGCATTCGTGAGAATATATTGTGAGACAAGTGAACATTTTTTCTTCAAAACAGATGACAGACGCAGGAAAAATAGGACTTTAAGGATTTCAGCAAATTTCACTTGGAACAATTAGCTGGTGATGGCTTAGATATTGGGTTAGAGCGTCTCTGAAACTGCAACTCTTGTAAGGTGTTTTTTTGTTTGGTTTTTTTTGGCCACAAATTTTTTTTTTTGAAGTGACAAGATTATGGGTAGCCAGAGTATACAGCTTTATGTGAGGCTTATGGTCATAATTTGCATATGTCCTTTTTACACCACTGACAAATGATGGGGACCAGCAGAGCAGCTTAATATTAGGACACATAGCAGAAATAGTAATGATAAACATTGCAGTAACAACATCCGCTTCAATAATAGGCATGTGATTCACTTAACTTCTTCTAATCTTTCATTTTAAATCTTTCAACCTTCTGTGACCTTACCCATTTTGGAAAGTAACATCTGTGCCTGGTGTGAACATCTACTGTTTGGGAAAGCAACGGAAAGTTTTTAATCTAAGCTCAGGTAGGATGTGGTGGACAAACACATCCAATCCATGGAGGCTCACCCCTCCTTGGAGTTTACTAGACTTAACGGATCCATTGCTAAAATATGTTTTGTTTCTCGATACCTTCCCTCTATGGGAAAGAGCTTTTTTCCCAGCAATATGTGGATCAATATGTTATTCAGCTGGTGGTCACAATGTTGTTGTCCATTGATGTATCTAAAATTAGTTCACATTTGACTATAAAAGTGTTGTGTCAAGAATTAAAATATTGCACATTGGAACTTTAAGGACAACTTCAAATGCTCTAAAGCACCTTAGATGCGGATAGAGCTTAACTCTTCCACCTGAACAACCCAGATCTCAATTTTCACGCCACCATGTTTACCAGCTAAAACATTTATTTGGTGGTTTGAAGTATTAAACAAAGCTTTTATTTGCCAAGTTACTAACCTCATAAACAATCTAAAATCTGAAGTAGCTGATTCTGAATTGTTACAAAGCTGTACAGTCAGTGTTGACGTGACATAGTAACACCTATTCATTTAGAGATTTAAGTTTTTGCTAAACATTACAATCAGTTTTCTACAAGCTTGTCCAGTTTATATTTAATCCAATTCTTTACACTTCAGATACTTTAGTTATTTGGGTAATGGTAAACATGTTACTGCAGGCACAGTACAAAGAAGTGCCTGAAAATGTGTTACTGCTGAAACTTTTATGTCCATGACGAGCGTATAAACTTCCGACCAGAACTGCTCATCGGCAGCTAACAAACGTGATCAGACAAACCCCTGAAAGAGTGAAACATAGACTCATTGGCCTGTAATTGAGCAAATTCTTGTAAATCAAAGCTGAAATGTTTGCAGGGGACTCCCACACACCCTCCGGGGACACCCAGGGGGTCTTCAACCTGCAGACTGGTAACCACAGTCATCCTCAGCAAGCTGTCAGCATTTGAGGCTCTGCAGGCCAATAGTCATCTCCTAAACGGTAATTTATGTGCTGTTCTGGATGACAAATTGCTGCAGGAGGTACACCGTTAGCTAAACTGTATTTTACATCGACGTGTTTTTACCTGCAACACTGCTATGCCAAAAATGTTGTAACTCTGTGCCGGGCTGGGCTTTGGCTTTATAGGCAAAGAGCCATAGATGTACTATACCCTCAACCAACAGTAACTTCCTAACAAACTATATATAAGTATATACAGATCACTTTCGAGGTGCCATTAAGGCAATATTTTAAAAGGTTGCTGTGAATAGTTTAGTGTTCTTTGGTACAACCCAGATTACTTTTGTGATTAAAAAATCCCAATGCAAACATTAAACGATTATTATTTATTAGAAACAATCATTAATTATTTAGGAAGGAATTAGGTCTAGATGCAGACCAGCAAAAACATGAATCATAATAAATATCATAAGAGCAATTCAATCAAACCATAACATTATTTCCAAAGCTTCCAGCAGTCAGTTAAAATCGTGTGGGTATCCTTACCTATTAGATCTAATATCAGACTTCTTTCTCTTATCATGCAAACCCTTAAGTGAGTCCAGAGCCATTGACGTGAATGCTTTGAAAATGTCAGAAACTGATGATATACAGAGATATTCCTGCAGAGCTATGCCTTTATTTTATAGACAACTGACCATAAAAATGATGGCAGATGTGTGGATGAAAATGCTTTCTAGATATTAGAAGAAAATAGACTAGTTCAAAATGATAAAATAGCAAGTAATAATTTGTTACAACCAAGTATGTGGAATAACATCTCTGAATGTACAACATGGAAAATCTTTAAGCAGATGGGTTACAGCAGCACAAGACCACACCGAGTACCTCTTTTATCTGCAAGGAAGACGATGCAAACGCTAAGAGACTCGCTAAAATTATCCCACTTTGTGTTATCATATTCGGCCGCTGGTAGTGTCGTAATGGTGTGGGGGATTTGTTAATGGCACACAAAGTATCTTAATGCAAAATGAGGACCAGATAGAGGGTATACCCTACCTCACAGTATTTCTGCTAACCTTGTCCAATTCTTTAATATTGCAAGTTATCCATCATGGTATCCAATAAAATCCAATGAAACACCTTTGGGATCTGATGGAAGAAGGTACTTCATTACGAATATGCATCCAGCAACATTTCTTAGGAGTATTTCCATCACCTTTTTGAATCTATACCACAAACAAATGAATACAGTTTTGAAGATAAGGTGGGGTGCTGCGCAGTAATGGCATAGCGTGTGTAATAAGCTGGAAAGTAAAAGTATATTAACTCTTATCAGAACGTTTGTTACAAAATAAGTTTAAACAAGTGAGTAAAAGCAAAGCAAGAAAATCCTTTTTTTTTTCTCTTGTATTTGAAAATACAACTTCTCTTAAGGAACTTGCTACCTGTTTTTTATCTTATTCTGATTATTTTAATTTGATTATTTTATTAAGAGAATTTTTTTACAACAGTTTATTTAGATTAAATATCTATTTACAATTGCATGGATCAGAAATAGCAACAATAAAACAAATTTTTGACTATATTAAGTCAGATTTTTTTTCTTACACTTTACAAATGATTTATTGATACTAATGTATAAAATTGTGTTGAGGTAAAACCTTCCTTTCCCTGTTGCTGAAATCCTATTTTTCCTATTCAACCACATATAGCAGTGTGAATTGCATCTTTGGTACCTCCTGCTGTTAACACAGAACTTAAAGATCCAATGAAACATGTTTTATAAGTCAAGATGATTGTTAAGGTCTGAACTCCAGACTAAAACTTAAAAATGATCTTTGTGAACTCCAAGGTATTTTGCAATGTGTTTTGTTATTCTTTGTCCCCAGAGCGTTTGTCTAAAACACTTCTGTAATTTCCTCAACAGGAACAATGTGTAAACCTGTTGGCACTCTAGCTCTATTGGACTTGTTTGTGAATGGATGTCTGTGCGACTGAAGTTGCTTTAACTCCACCAGCAGTGACTCCAGCTGATAACAAACCTGATGGCGCCATCCACTGGTCACAAAAAAAAAAAAAAATCATCAAATGTTTCTCAGGAAAAAATAAAAATAAAAAAATAAAATGCTACAACAAAACACAGTGTTTATATGAAATATTTAATTTGGAAATATTAACACGATAAGTCCATCCCACCAAGTAACATGAAGGTAACAATCTGTGTCACCTGAGACAACAGGAAGTTCCTGTGATTTCTCAGACAAGGTGATCACTTCTCAGCTTACCTCCTTCAGAAAAGTCAACTTCAATTAAGATTGTGGACCCAGAAGAGCATGCCTCCTAGTATTTTATCATTCATAGTGAGACACGACAAGTATTAAATGTTTTGGCAACAACGGCCAAAATTATGTTTTGATGTGTCAAAGCTGAGCTTTTTTAAACCTAAGAATACTGTGTACCAACTTTCAAACATGGTGGCGGTAATATCATGCTGAGGGCTATTTTGGAGGCAGTGCTACTGTACTTTACTATGTTAATGGTCTATACTTATTTGACCCAGTACACATCACTGAGTGAATAAAAAAAAAAAATCCACATCAAATTACAAATTTTCAACCCAGTTCTTGTTTTTAGCTGTATAAAAAACCACCTTGGGTAAAAGAATGGCTCAAATAATAACTACGGTTCCAAAAAAGTACCATTGTAGTATTTTCACCCCAAAAAGCAGTTATGAATTGTGAATAATTAAGCAGATTACTTTGACATACCTAAATCCCGTGGCAACCTGTAGTAAAACAATGAGATTAAAATTTTACAAACAAAATGGTAAAATTAAATAAGTATTCAGAGTTTTCTGATTTTGCTGTACACAGATTATGTGATGGTGTTCGCAGACCACGTGTGTTTGTGTTGTCACGTGAAATGTCTGTCAGATCTGGAGCTGAAGCTTCCAGCAGCAGCGAAGCAGCCAATCAGAGTGTGACAGACAAGTGAGAGCCCGGCCATCTGTAGGTGGACTGATGCCCACACAAACACACACACATACACAACTGACGACTCACAGACTGGAGGAAATAAAAAAGATAAAAACAAACTGGATATCAAAAAACCTAAAATGTCAAACATTTTTGTTTCATTTCATTTTGTTTTACTTATTTATTTCTGAGTTGGATTAAATAAAACACAAGAACAAAACAGGAGGTCCTGTTTGGTGTCATGCAGTGTTTGCTGCATCTAGGCTGCCACACAAATATCGAACTTCCACTTTCTGTAATTAGCCTGAGATATAAACAAATACTGCATGCAATTATGCCCCCGTGCGGGCCTGAGGGCCCCAAAAGAACTTAACAAGTTTATCAACCAGTTGCATGCGCTGGTATGAGAGCCAGGATCACACGAGCATTATGACTGTAAATCGATAAACACAAGATGAAGCTTTGATGTAGTTTAGTAGATCTTTTGATACCCAGAAGCCAAATTATAACATTCCAAGTCAAAAGCGTATTAAGGGCATCCCCCTAAATCAGAATCCCAATATGGAAAGTTAAATCTCTATCTTATTTATCTGAACTTTATCACATGGTAAAGAGGACAGTTCAACAAACTCAACAGCAGATGTAACAATAAGGTTTATCTTATCTTTGCTTATCTAGTTAATATTTTTGGTAAACTCCACTGTTGTCAAAAATCGGCCAATTTAATTGATAATTTCAGCATTTGAAACCTTGTCAGTATTATTGCCTTTAGCTTATTTAGAACCCCTTTGCACATTGTTTTAATTTCCAAGATAAAAGTTCATACTTCTCTTTTAGGAAACCGGAATAAAGGACCTTTTTCTAGCCCAACATTAATATGTTTTGAGCCACTGCCAAAATAGCTGTCACGCCACACAACCATCTACTCCTTTATATTCCCATATAAACTTTTGGATAACAAAGTCGGAAAAACTAAAGTCGTTACACACAATATATTCATTTCAAACTTAAATTCATTCAGAATGGTTGTGTGATGTAAACTAGTGAAACCTGTGAGTGGAAACTCTTTCAAAGCTCACGCAACAGCTACGGCATCCCGTTGGTGTAATGGTGTAGTACACAGGGCTATGTGAAAGCTTTCTATAAATAAACTTTATTTGATTGGCTGGACTTGATGTAATCCCCTTTAATAAAAGCTTGATCAAGGCCTCCTTGAGCCGCACCTTCATTCTCCCCTCAAAGGTAGTTTATGTCAGAGTAACTGACATAAACTGAAAGCTAGAATTACTTTGAGAATACCTTATTTAATTAGCTTCAGAAATTGGAACATAAATATAGGAATGACGACATGCACTAGTAGAGCCTGTTCTTGTTGAAAGTTGCAAAACATGTTGGGACTGTTAGTTGTGGCCGTGCTAAGTATTGATTATATTTATATTGTTTATATTTTTGTGTAAACAGCAGAGGACCCACATACGTGATGCCATAGCTGTGTCTCAACTAGAAGCCACAGTGTACAGACCCCGAGACATTAGTATGGCAAATAAAAAGTGTACAATTGAAGGGAAGTTTGGGTTCCGCTGGGACTGTGGGAGGGTTAAGACTTTACTTAGAGTAATCAAGGTTTCATCACCAGAAATGCCCTATAAGGTCTGGGCCTGGCCCATGAAATATGTTCTGGTTACTTCTGAAAGAGAAATCACATTTTTCATGTGTTAAAAGGACTCTGGTTACCTACACGATATTGTTGATTGTGTTGACTTGGGCTTTGGACCTTGGTATGATCTTGGAATTGTTTCCAGAAAAATACAAATAAAAATGTTTTTGGGTGTTTTTTTTGGCCTAAATTAACTAAAACCACACAAAAATGTTCCTACAGTCTTAAAGTATGTAAATGTATCAACCAAGTGCCCCAACTCTAGAGCCAAAACATCTGCCGAAAACCAGTAACAAAATACTTTATTAACAATAAAAAACTGTCACTGTAGTTGGATCCATTCATGGGGGAAAAGCTTTTGCTTTGGATTAAAACAAAAAAAACAACAACCAGGTTCTTCCATCTAAGAAAAAAAGAAAATTATAAAGAGCACAGGTTATCTCAGCAGAATCCTATCTTGTCTGGTGTTGGAGTTCAGTTGCTAGCTCCACCCAAACAACTCTTTGCAAGATTAACAGACCTTAAAGTTCTGAGGAAGAGTTTAAATTATTAAACTAAAACACCACATTAATTAAACTTTGAACAACAATGATGGAATCTGTTCTTCCAGTCCAGTTAAAGGGATAGGTTATTAAAAACCCATCTTTCAAATCATGCTTCATCGAGATGTTGGAGAATAACTTGGACCCCTGAGCTTCATCATTAACACAAACGAGAAAAAACTGAATTTCTGTCATTTTGTTGGACATGCAGACTTGCTATACCTCACCTGCTACCAAGTGTGAACAACGTAGGAAAAAAACATGTTCTAACCTGATAGGTTGTTACAACGGACCTGAAGAAATGCTGTTTATATTAGAATCCTTCTGGAGATTAATGGAGATAATTAGTCAAGATCACTAAGATTAGGAGAGTTCAGGATGGAGAGGAATGCGACGTCCGCTGGTTGTTTTGTTTCGCTAAAAACAGCGACGTGTGCCGAACTCTGAGCCACCATAATCTATTTCCTTTTGTTTTCCCTCAGTCGGGTCACTCTGGGTTTTATTAGTAATGCAGCGAAAATGATTACAGGCGCTCATCCCTCAACTTTATCTTCAATTTTTTTGTTAATTGCTCCATAATCGAAGCAAAGTCCCCCACGATCATTAAGGCTGGCTGAAAATTAAGTGCTGCCATCACATCTGCTCGTTGTGTGCCCTCGGCATCTATAAATACGTGTGAACTCCCGAACTCGTCTCTGAACGGTTTCCATGATATGATACGTGTGCGGCGATGAAGCTTTTATAATAACTGAGCAGGGAATTAAAAAAATCAGCATGAAGCAGCGGCAGAGAGTGCTGCTGGGGTCTATTTGTGGCAGCGTGGAGGTGTTTCTCTTCCTTCACTTCCAACAAAAGGTGAAAATTGCACCCAGAGGGGAAAAGCTTCACAGCAGGGGGAAGGTGTAGATCCACCCCATCCAAATTTCTTTGTCTCGTCTGTAGCTTTGGCTCGTTTCCCTGAAGAAAAAAAAAAACACAGCTGCAGTGTTTGAGTGGGTTTATGTCCTCGGGGGCTCCTGCAGGGACTTCTATCCAGCAGGTGAGTGAGGCTGAGCTTATCAACATGTGTTAAAGCAAACTGTTACTGCAGCTCCATCATAAGCTTCTCAGCAGGACAAAAACCCAGAGATGACCCAATAGAGGTGTGGGTGGGGGCCTCAGTGTAGCAGCAGCAATTGCTCAGGTAACATCTATAACTTCTAGTCAGGAACACTTAGATTTATTATTATGGTTTAGATTTATTCCCCTATTTTAATTGTGCCCCACCGGGCACAGGACCGTTCAAAGACCAGGAACCATACAAGGAAAAAGGACCAAAAAGTGTCTTTAACCTGTCAACTAAAGGATCACTGAACCAGATTTGAGTGTTTCAGCTCAAGGATTCATGCTCTTTTAACTTGTTCATATTTGTGAAGTTTCAAAAAATGTAAGGGGATTATTTACGCTAGACTGACATCAAAAGTAATTGTGAAGTACAACAAATTTTTTTTTTTTTATCAAAATCAAACATATAGGATACATGTTAACCAGTAAATGCGTAAAACCGTATATGCAGTCCACTCGTTGGAACAGTAAGCGTATTTCACTGTTTTAGTTCCTTTCTAAAAGTTCATATACTAAAGATAACAATGTTTATAGACCTGGAGGTTAATGTCATGGTTTTGTAAGACTACTAGTTAAATGCATATACAGTTGTGACAATGTTTTAAGTTAACGTTTCAGTCACAGTTCAGTGAAATCCTCAAAAAAAGATCTAGAAATTGTAAAGAAATTTAGCCCAGTTGTTTTCAGGAAGAAAACTATTGGGCTCCATAACTGTTCTTAGTCCATGGGTATTCTTCAGATGGCTGATGGGGCAACAAAGAAACCAAAATGTGTGGAATATATTGGGAACATATGCAGTCCTGTCATATACTTTGATAAGTGTTATGATACTGATTTAAAGTAAGATGTGCCTTTATTATTATTTTTTTGTCAGATAAGCAGCTAAAAACCAGTGAACCTTAAATTGTTGGAAAAATAACACATGTATCAGCTGGTTTAACACAAATTTGAGAGGGCATGTTTTTAAATACCCTTAATATTTTATATAGTCATAGTAGCTGTAAATATGCTGATTTATTAAAAATGGAAATAGTGCAAACAGATTCACCCAGCACTTAAATGTATTTCTGTTTTCCACCATTTTTTCTAGCCACCTGTAAATCCACAATGTCCTTTGGCTTTATTCCCCAAAAACCACAAACTCAGCAATATTTTTCACTGTTCATTTAATTATTTTATTTTTTTAAATAATGGAAATCCTGTCATAAAAATGGGACAGAAGAATCAGATTTATAAAGATTGTTTGTTTTTTTACTTACTCTGGATTTTAATACAAAGAATAAAGTAAAAAATGTGTACTTGACATCAGAAATGAGGAGTATCAGTCCAAATTTCCAAACGCTTTCTCTGGCTATTAACAGAACTTGTTCTGACCTACCAGACATTTGATCTGTATCTTAAGGTAAAAGGCTAAAAAAAACAGATAACTTGAAACTACAGTACGATGATCAAGCATGCAGCGCCCTTGATCCATAAAACTAAAATAAAGCTAAAACCAGACTTAGTCTGTAAGTACCGGACAAAGCATCAAGGAAAGTAAATGCCACCTGCCAGCAGCATGGGTTTAGCTCGCCTGATCCTGAAGTGTCTCCACCCAAACACAGTCTCAAAGAAAGTTGATGGAGAGAAGGCATCTGCATCTGGATCATACACCTGGACATGTTAACACTGCTGTTGTGTTTCCCTTCAGCTTCTAGATACTCCTGTGATCCTGAAGCAACAAAGTCCGCTAAACCAGGAGACACCACGGCGTCTGGCTCTGGTCGCATTCCAGCTTTGTGTTGATGATGGTGCAGGGAGCGCCGCTGATGGTCAGCTCCTGCCGGGAATCCACCTGGTACTGGAGGTTCGTCAGCCCGCCATCGGGATCCCCCTTAAACTGCTCCTGCAGGAAACAGGAGGAGGAGCCGGAGTTATGACTCGTTCTCAAGCTGGAACAATGCGACCCAGTTTTTCAAATTAACAGTTTTTACAAAAGATAAAATTAAGCTAGTGATGCCGTGACAGATTTTTGTGACCGGTAATAATTGCTGGCTTTGCTCGGATTTCTTATTTTTATCATTTAAAGTAACATTCTGGGTTCCTGATCCTTTGATTAATGTTAACCTCTTGTTTTCTTATCACTCAGTTTGCGTAACCGCCTCTTATACCTGTTTCTGAGCGGCAACTCTCTTCTGGTCCCTCTTCCTCCATGCCGGATCGTGAATGTGGAGGAAAGTTTTATATCCCGTGGTGATGCCACTTGGCCGGAACAGCTTCAAAACAAATAAAACAAATAAAAAATAAGACAACCATTAAAGTTCTTCAGAGATAATTCTCATGAGACTTTCCATATCTCTGCTGATTAAAGTCAAAGTTTTGTACCTGTAACTCGGCTTTTCTGAGCCGTCTGTAAAACTCGTCATCCTCTCTGCCCCAACCCCAGAACCGGTTAGACATCCCGTTACACTGCACACACACACAAGATGATGAACAGATTAAATGTACAAGTTTGATCAGTTAGTTCTCTACTCCCTATATCTGTCCAGCACTACAACACTACCGGTATATTTAAATTTGAATGTGAAATAGCACCATCTGGTGTCAAGTTTATGAAACACCAGATAAAAAAGAAAAGAAGAGAAAAACACCTCAAAGTGGATTTGTGATATTGAGGAGAATACAGTGAAGAAATAAAACTATCAAAGGACTTGAAAATAAAACTCATAACTCATCAAAAGGCTCTGCTTGAAGTTGAAATGTCATTGGCGACAAACTCAACTAATCATGTTGAGCATATTAATTCATTAATAGATAATTAAAATATTGTAATTGAAATGTAACCATAGAATATGTAAAGGAGACACAGTGATATATTTACGTGCCTATTTTTTAAGCTTCAATATTATGGCTCAGATAATACCTTAAAAATTCAGACTTTTAGATACATTTTACATAAACCAATTAAAAGAGATTATGGCCTACAATATTATAGAGAAGCCCTCTTATAGCGTTATATTTTCAGGGAATGCAATGGAACCTCTCTGTTTAAAGTGGTATATATAAGTATATTATTGGTAAGTTGAGTCTAACTATCATGTGACCTAAAACCGGCTCTGTATTCAGCAACACTTGAACAAAATATGATTTTACCTTTACAAACAGACATGACAAGAAAAACTGTTACTTTACTGGTCAAAAGTCCTGTTTTCAGATAAAAGTACATTTATCTGTTTCATACCAAAGCTGGGAGGGAGAAGATCAAGCACCATGAGTTTTAAGGTTAAGTGTGAAGTTTCCGGGAGGGCGATGTCATCTGCTGGTTAGCATTTCTGTAATAAACATCTCTTTTAATTGGTTTTGTGTGGCAAGTAATTAAAATGTATAATCACTTTTAAATATGTCTCCTTTTAGTAAAGACTTAAGATAAAATGCAGTACATTTTTTAAATTCAATCATCAAAATAAAAGTTGATTGACTGACATTGTGTCCACTTTGTAAGTCGCTTTGCATAAACATAAACACACATAAACAAAGTCGTTGTATTTTCAGCGACATCCTTCACACCTCTAAAAACTAAACTTAAAAAACAAAAAGAACACCACAATGCAGCTGCTCCGTACCATGTGATAGTGCTTCTTGGTGAGCAGCAGGATCCCTCCGACGTACGTCTTATAATGGTAAAGTGGGTGCAGCTCCGGCGATGCAACGTGGAAGGGTCCGTCTTCAGGGAATCCGTAGTCTAGAGCCTCATTAAGTGGCAGCAGGTCCACGTCGTGCATGGCCAAGTAGTCCGTGTCTTTCCCGCTTTCCATGTAGCCCACGTTGATCAGAGACGCTCGGTTGAATCTAGAAAAAGAGGAATAAATTCATTTGGAGACGAATGCCAACATTATGAATAAAGAAAAATTCCCCATCTCCATCCCCCTCAGCTTTACTGTGTTTATCTATTCATAACCAAATGGAAACATATTTATTTTATGGTACTTAAATGTTGTTCCTCTCCTATGCTTGTTAAAGTTGAGGAATTGTTAACACAACAAAAACTTGTAACTAGTTGGGTTTTCTCAAATAATTATTATTTACCAAGATTATCAACTTAGTTACTTTATTAACTATACAGAGTAAAGAGTAGCAACTTGTTTTATCAAATTTCCAATACAACTATCATATATAGTCTACAGACCAAGTGGGAGTTAAATAGTTCTAGCTAAGAAGGAAAGAAATTTGCTTACAAACCAACTACAAAAATAAATAAGTAGTTTGCTAAATGTTGCAAAGGCTTCAGGAGAGTTCCAGATGGGTTTGGTTTAAAACAACGGATGTGGGGCTGCTTTTGTTCCAAAGGCTCTGGAAATTATTAACACTTTTTATGTTATTAATTTATGTAGTCATGTTTAAATCACTTAATTATACATGTGTATCACTTATAGTTATAGTGGATTATTAATATTTAACACCTAGGATAGAGTAGCTTGTCAATCAATAAGCAATTTCCTCTTGGGATCAACATTCCATTTCATTCTATTTTAATCAAACGCAGTTTGAGGTATCACTTGTTGTTAATCAGCAATGCACTGAAGAGTTCAGGAGGAATTATTAAATAATTTTGTATTTTAAATCAAAGATAAAATAAATCCCATGTCAGTCTGTTCTTGATGCACATAGATTTAGACCATGTAGATCTCAAAACAAGCAAATAATCAAAATTAACAACACTAAAAGGGTTTAGAGATTGAAGGATGTTAGCATTAATCCTGTGACTGGCATCTGAGCTCCCACCTGTAATAATCCACCTGGTTGATGATCAGGATCTTATGTCGGATCTTCTTCTTGTTGAGAAATTTGTGCATGAACGGAACGAACACCAGCAGTTCTTCGAAGCGCTCTCTGAAGGGCACCACGATTGCCAGCTTGTGAGTTCCCCAGGTGGGGTCGTCCACGGCGGATGCCTGACTGTCTGCAGGACAGTGAGGCGGTGGCGGCGGCTGGGGGTCTCGTCGGTCTTTGTGTGCCGCTGATGAAATGTCATCAGAGCAACTGAGTTGCAGCCACAGCAGGGAGACGAGCACCAGCACCATGCAGAGACCAAACAGCTTGTAGATGGTGCATTTCCCCGACAGCAACCTAGACACGCAGAAATAAAGCTTTCTTATAGTGTGATTGCATTTTAACACTTGCGGGAAAATAACACACAAAATTTTCAGTTTGTCTGATGAAATCGTTGTAATAAATGGACACAGATGTTGAGTAGCTAGTTGTGTAATACTTTGTTCTACTATTAAGTAATTTCACAGAGGAGTACTTGTTACTTTTCCCCGGGTAGAGACATGTAGTACTGATATATAGCTGTGCTCATTCTACCAACCTCTTATAATCGGGATGTAGAAAAGATTTACTATTTTATTCACCATTAAAGAACCAGCCTTACAGTAAAAACTCACGTTTTGTTTTTTTTGTATTTTAGTTAATGTTTCATCCCTGAAAATTAGATTTTAGTGACGGAGCTAAAACAGTTTATTTTGGACTTCTACTGTAACTGACCAAACCTAATGGTACACTCTCTCTTTGACACTCAGAGTATCCAGAGTTTTTTCCCTTCTCACCTCCTGTCTTCCTTAAAGTAGAGTACTGACTTTCTTCTGGATGAATACATCATGTTTCAGCCTTTGTTTCCGGTCTATTTTGCAGATAAACTCCCGTCGGTGGAGGTCTTCATCACGTCATTACTCCAGGTGCAGCTCACCCGTCCCCGACCTCTGGGAGGGATCCCCGCTCGGTGAGATCATGCTGGGGTCCGCTGTACGCTGGAGCCGCTAGCGGGAGGAGCTAACGGGCTGCCGCCGCGGTCGCTGGACACGTAGCATGGAGCGACTCACTCGAACCGGCGCTCCGGCAAAATCCACGAAGGGACACTAGCCTGCTACAATAGTTTCCTTTAAGAACCCCACGCCGTTTTAGCGGCCTAACGAGTCACATTGTACTTTACATGTGTCTTAAGGTTTTAGTCATTTCGGTGAACAGAAATCCGGCTGAAATCACAGACGCCGTTTGATGCACCGGGACGTAAACCCGACAGCAACAACGGTTCGGAGCGTCAAGGTTCCTAGCTTTGCCTATTTGTTTTATAGAAGTGTTTTTTATTTTATTTTGTATAAACGAGATAAAGATTGATAAACAAATATTTAAAAAAAAGCATTTAAAGTGTAACTTAATTTAATAAAAAGCTAAATTGAAGTTCTAGTTAGGGTCTGGATTTAGACTCGTTTCTTTTCAGCATTCTGATTTTGATTTGCTAAAGAGTTTTGGGATCCATATGCAGTTTAAATAAAGGAATAACCCGATTGATTATGAATCCTTTGCAATTAAGACCCAGATTCATTGCCAAACAGGAGTGTGCATGCTATCCATATACTGTGGCTGCACCAGGCCCAAATCATTAGGCCTCTACCGCCATGCTTGACAGTTGCTATCCAGTATTGTAACTAAAAATGTTACTGTGCAAATTGGCCAAATATTGCTGTTCAGATTTATCTTAAGGATGTTGTTACAGTATTTTTCTGGTTATTCAACTGCAGCTTCACAGATATGGAGGTGGACAATTTTATCTAATTATACCTTATTAAACGTTCATATTTATAATTCTAGGTAAGGCCTATACAGTCTAGATCAGTTTTTTTTTTTTTTACTGAATCTTCCAGCAATTATGAGATTTTTCAACAGTTTTGCGCTTGTAAATAAACATTTTTTTTCCAGGAGTAATCAGGACATCAGATAGTTGTATTGGTTTTATTCCTTGTTGCAGCCAAATGTCTTTTTAAGCTCCCTCAAAATACAATATAGATACAGAATATAAAAACTTTGAACAGGGAGAGCTGGTGTGAGATTTACAAGAGGAAAACAAAAAGAAGCGTCAATGAGCCAAAACATTCTTCAAATCCAAGGAGATAAACAACAATTTATTCTGAGTGGTACTTTATATTCACTTTTGAAAAACGCCACTTCTAGAAACAAAATAAACCACCAACTGCTTCAATTTCCACCCCCAAAAACTAATAGCTAACAAAATACAATCAAATCTTTAGAAAAAGAAAAATTGGTAGAATTAAAACCGAAAGACCAAATTGTTATTTGGGTATTTGTGTGCAGGTTTTTAAGAAAAGAAAAAAGCTTCTTGGTGTTTTTTTATTCCTTTTCTTTATTCTGTAGCTAAACAGCCACAACCTCAAACTTAGTTCAACATTAACGTTCTGCAACGAGAACAAACATTTTGGAGTAATTTGACAGAAAGTTCAGTTTCTGTATCTATCTGATGTGATTCAGTTTCACGAAAAACAGTGCATTCACAAGAAAACATAATTTACCACCAGAACATAAAAGGTTGCACAGCTGTTTGTATTATTACATCTATTATTTTGTAATAAAGAGGGATTAAAGACCACTGCCCTTAACTCAGCCCTCATTACATGGCAGTCATCCTCTTTGAACGTACAAACAAAGCTGGCCTTTAAAATAATGGTGATGGCACATTATCAAAAGGTGAAAACGATAAAATCTTATTGAATACCAGAAATAAGTCAAAAATTGATTTGGTGTTTGACAAAGAAAAAATTAAAAAAAAAAGTTTTAGAACATGTTTTTGGCATTCATCAAGTTTTAGGGTCTAAAGTTGCTGTCATGTTTGCACAAATATGTCCGTTAGGAACTTTTTTAAATTGAATATTCTAATGTGAGAAAGCTCTAAAAGGTATGAAAAGTAACTTGATTTCAGATCACAAGAAAACATGTGGCAAAATGACTTTAAGAGAATTTATATTGAAAAACAAAACATAACGAGATGTGTAAACTCAACTTTAGTTTATCAGCATCTTAAGTGGCCAGTAACAAAAAACAGAGACATCATGAGATAAATTACTGCATAGGTGCAAGCATCATTCTTGTACACAACTGAAAGTTGAAACTTCCACTGGTTGGTTTGTTGGTGGGGAGACTTGATCCTGGATGTTGTAGAAGGAAGCAGCTCACCAAACCTCCAAAAAAAACAAAAACAACCCCAAAACAAAAAACATGTTTTCAAGCTTAACCTTGGTGCAGCTGGATTTCCCCCCCGACAGCAGCTGCTTTTTTTTTTTTTACTGCATCCATCAGTAGATAGAAAACACACGCGCTTCTTTAGCAGAGTTAAACCAGCTTCTTTGCCTCAAAGAAGCTCTTGAGATGTCTCATCTGCCAGATGCCAATGGCCACCAGGATGAGGGTCTGGACGATGGACCACCAGAGAACGCGCTGGTTGGTGCTCTCGCTGGTCTGACGGAAACGCTCCTCACGGTACTGAAGACACACAGGTGGAAATATTAACATTTGAAACTGATTAATACAATTTCAAATCCTCTAAGAAAAGTTTAAATTTCATTCGAAAAGTTGGAATCAGCTCATCTCTTGTATTTTTGGTCATGATTTTTGTTGCAGACTATGAAACAGTCCTCTCCAAATTAATTGCAAAATGTACTTTAAGCTGAAAAGAGAACTCTTATCTCCTCATCTGAGGTAAGATTCACCAACGGGTGAGTAGTATAAATCTAGTAAATCAAAGGAAAAGCCAACATTAAGCAGTTTGCTGCTAACAGGCTACAATGCTAAGTTTGTTCAAAAGCTCATTAAAGATACACGTGGCAAATAAATAAATAAATAAACAAGGCAGATTTTATTGCGCAGGGTGATTTTTGTGCCGAAAGCCAAGTTGTTACGAAATGACTAACTGCATTCATATAATTTATTATTTTTTCCCTTCAAAATTAGCTGATTTAAGGAATAAGTTAGACTCAAAACACTTTATAACAATTTGGTTAGTAAATATTTACAAATAAGTTTGTGTTTCAGGAGTTCTGCGTCTGTTGAAAATGTGCATTAAGGTTGTAAAGTAGCATACAAAGCCAATTATTGGTGGACATGCGTATTGATGCCTTTCCAAAGTTAATACTGACATATCACCTTTGGCTAGTCTCTACCGGGATGTTTAAACATAGTGAGTGGGCAATTGACTTAAAGCAACACTAAAGAGGTTTCAGGTTTGGTCGTTTTGGCGCCAGTTTGGACAAAGGAGTTAGTGTTTTGCCAAAAGGAACACCGCATTTCCCATGAGGAACAGCGCATAGCGTCATAAAATCCTAATCTCCCGGTCGCCTGCAGTTGGATTGAAGTACATTTCTCTTCCCATGCAATAAGGTAATGAATCTAATTGTGGCGAATCAATGTCATATGATGATGTTGAAAATAAATAACAGGGGAAGTGACGTATGCTATAAAGCAGTCAGCACATTTGTGGTTGTTTTGTGTTGCAGGGTTCTAGCCGCCCCCTTGGGCCATAACAGAGGTGTCATTGAACGAGTTGTAAATCGATGTATAAAAACAAAAGTTCTGAAAATATTTTAGGAAGTTTGAAAAGTTGCTTAGTGTTTCTTTAAATATATGCGTTAGAAAGGATAAAAAAAAATAAAAAAAAAGGAAAACTGCATCTCTCAGTAACCAAGAATGGAGGTCAATAAAGACTTTTCCTCTGACAGAGATGATTGAGGAACAACCTCCCTTCCACAACACAGCCCTGACTGACCCGCTGGTAGTTCTGCTCCTTCTGGATCTGGTCCACCTGTTCCACCAGCTGTCGCACTCTCAGTTGCAGCTCTGTCAGTTTGTCCTTGGCAGCGATCTCAGCGTAGTTGTTGGCATGTTCGCCCACCTGGATGTCCAGATGAACGCGCTGCAAAAAATAAAAAAATAAAAAATAAATAATGCGCTGAGCAGGAAGTCTTCCTCCCAAACCCCTGGATCGTAACTATAGAAAGAGATCTTGGATGTGCTAAAAGTGCATAACAATTTCCTTCAGGTTATAGTAAACAAAGAAGAAACACAAAAACAAGTTCCTGTCAGACAGAAATATAGGGGAAAAAAACAATTTTCTCACCAGCATGCCTCCGGCGAACAGGGAGAACTTAGAGGAGTTTGAGTGGAGGCAGATCTGATGCTCTCCAGGTGTGTGAGAGGTAAAGGTGAAGCGTCCCTCCGAGCCGTACTGTCGAGATAGAATCACCTGCACAAAACCAAAGAAGACGTCAGGTCTGCTCAACCTACAAATATGTCAGAGAGAGAGCAAATCTGAAAATGAAGGATTCACACATATAAACTAAGATAGTATTTGTACACCAAGATGGATCTTTCTTAATCATTGTAAGGTCAATTTACTTGCTCATATTATTTAAAATGTTCCTATTTTTCAGGTTTACCTTGTCATCAGGATCTTTGACTTCAACAAACATACCCAGACCCTGAGTTGCGGGCAGATATTCTTCTTTCTGCTTGTCATAGAGCTGAGTACGGTAGTTTCCTGAACAGAGATGGTCAACATTCATTATGTTGATTACGAGCTGAAACATTTCCCACATCTATTATGAAAGATGTTTCTGCTCATTTTCTAAGGAACATATCTTGCACTTAAAGGACACAGTGACTAACTGGTAACAACTACAAGTTAAATGGTTATCATGCCTGAATTGTTGACATTTGACTTAAAATTTTGTAGTAAAAAAACTACTTACTGATTTAAACAAAAATAAATAAAGCAGCTTGTGAATATTAACTTTATTAGTAGAGTTTTACTTAATCTTGGGGGACATGATGGGCATTCCAGCAACTGGCTTTGCAGTAATCAGGTTTGTTTGCTGCTGTGTTGAACTCAGCCAGGCCTCACATTTACCACAGATTCTTTGCAGAACATTTTTAGTAAAAACAAGGGGTTTCATTGTGGCCCAAGGGATCAAATGTTGCATTTACATTTAAACGATCAAGAGGTCATGATTAAATCTACAAGACCTTTTACACTGCCACTGAAGCAGTGTGCGAGTTTAGGACCTAAACCATTCAACTACCTGATCATTTGTATTAAAATAAGACAGTTACATTTGATTGAACAATCTTACAGCGTTTTTGTTTGGTTTTTTTGGAAATGTTTTCAGCCCCAGGACACATGGACCAGTCCACATAATTAGGTTTAAATCCTAATCTTTTACTCTGATGACTCGCAAATGTTAGTATGGTTAATAGGCAGTTTAGAGAACTTATCCAACTTCACATAAAATTAAACATTATCTACCGTCTCTGAATAAGATAGGTTCCTCACACTTAAATCTGCCACCTGTTCGAATCTGACATGAAACTTCCTGAAATAACGAATGGAGATCTTTTTAACTTAACTAATAATCAAATAACTGCCAAAATATTATCAGAGATTAACGCTACGAAACGCTTTCACCACGTATAAATGTCGTGTACCTTGGTAACCTGTTTCAGACAAGAAAGACAGGTTTTAGCCCCATTAGCCGCGAAGCTAGCTAGACGTAGGGCTAACTAGCGGTTAGCATTAGCCGCTCACCGATAATCATGGTCTCGTCCGGGATTTCCTCGATGAAGCATTTCTTCTCAGTCTCCCCGATGTGAAAGTACAGCGAGGAGACGCGACTGTAGAGGATATTCAGGAGGAAAGCGGAAAACACGACTGAAAGATGCATCCTGACCCGAACCCACTGAGCGAACCCAGCCTGAGAGGCGACACTGTGCCACGTAAACCGTCGCACATTGCAAGCCAATCAGCGCGCCGCAGTGGCACGCTGGTTGTTGTAGTTCTTAAAGCACGTTTTAGTTGCTTTACACGCATCAACCTTATCGAGCGGCTTTAAGTTTGTATGAAAAATCTTTCGGTAACAAAAAAAACTAAATATATATATATAATATTAAACGTCATTATAAGTGGTTAGCAGTAATAGTTAAAAAAAGAAAACGTTTTTCCTTTTATGATATTTGAGATTATTTTAGCTGCATAATAAAAAAACCGAAAAACAACAACAATATTTTCAAAGACTAACTCATATAATTAATTCATGTCCAGACTAAACTAAATTCCCAAATTTCTGGTCTAATATAATAACTTTTTTAAAGTTTTATTTTTAACACTAAACACCCAATATGTTCGTAAATACGTCATGTTTTCATTAATCTAATTTCCACTCCTGCTTTTTTTATTATTTATTAATTTGTTTTTTTTTTATGGAAGTTATTTTACACTTACAAAACAAAAAAGTTCACCTATTTCAGCCCAGAAGGTGGCGGCATTGTCAACGTCGGCTGGATTTCTGCATGCAGAAGAACAAATTGAACAACGCCCCCTCCAAGCCGTTTCCAGGGCAACCAGGCGGATTCAATCATGGCGCCCGGTGAGTTTGAAGCTTCACGGTTTGCGTTACTACAGGCGTTTTTAAATACACCGCATGTCTGTAAGCAACACCTCGGACATTTGCAACACATTGCTAAAGAAGTAGACTTTTAAAGCAGAAACAAACAGCGGCCATAGTGCCGTTATTTAGTAACAACACAAACATTTCCTCTGAATGACTTTAGATTGATAGCAGTCAACACTAAATAGAAATGACCGCAAATGGTTTCATTTTGTTTTTGTATTTACAAAACCCTAATCATGTAATCCTGATGTATCGAACTGTCTCTCTCTTTTGTCTTGCAGGCAGTCACTCAGTCGTATCCTTCACAATAAACCGGAGCACATCTACAGCTTTGCATCTCATCGTCTGCTGTTGTCCTTAACCGCCTTCCCACAGTTCTCCTCAACACCTCTGCAGGTTCTTCTCTACCTCAACTGCTGGTACTTTGCTGCCTTCTACTTGGCAGAGATCCTCATGTTTATATACAAAGGTGAGATGAAAACGTCACATAATATAGCGGCAACCTAAAATACAAAGCAGTATAACATTTAATGCTGCAAATAAGAGAAAACAAACTACTGTGATAGTGCCAAAGGAAATTGTTTTTGTACCTCGTATTATTTAAAGGCATTAAAAGAGTCTGTGCAGATGCTGGTAGCTGTGATGAGGATACTTTCCCTATCCTCTCCAGTCTGTATCACAGCGTATACGTAGAAGTCTCTGACTGAATTCAGTTGTTGCTGTACAACAGTCTGATGAAGAGAACGATCAGTGTCTATAATTTTCTTCATTTTCTGCTCAATCCTTATTTGCACCATCTCCTGTTGTTCCACAGTTGTCCCCTGAACCTTCTTTATCAGGTTGTTCAGGGTTTTTAAGTCCCTAGCTTTGATGATGCTACCCCAACAAATGAGGGCAGAAGAGATTACACTCAAACTGCACTCAACTTGAACATTGATTGATGACGTTTGGCTGCTTGTAGGTGGAAGTAAACCTTGGCTTCAAAACCACACTATGCGTACAATAGATTTAAAAGGTGTCAGAAAGGTCGTTTTTAATTTTTGGGGGGATTCTTCAGTAGACAATTGCATTTTATTGATGCTCAGTTTAAAGTGAAAATATCCCTTATAACAGCCACCCTGAAACGTTGATACTGGTTAGGATGTACCTGTGGTTTGAATGCTGATACTACGATCTGGATGTAGTGACTAAAGTCAACGCACATTCTAACCGAGTAACGTTTTCTCAAACTTTGAGTTTGTTTTCCTTTACTTTTAATTTATTGGCACCTCGTACCTACTCCTAACCCCTAACTGCTGTTGCAGGGATAATACTGCCGTACCCAGCAGATAATCTGGTCCTGGACGTGGTGCTGCTTCTGCTCTTCCTTGGTCTGGAGACCCTACGCCTTTTTTATGGTGAGAAACAAATGCTGAAAGCATAAAAAACATACATTTGCGAGTTTGCAGGTAAACAACTTTGCTGGCTCGTGTTTTTGTTAATAGTGAAGCATCTAATTTCTTCCAATTCGGCTACAGAAACAATGAAATCTGCGTAAAAGAAACTAAAATTTACCAAACCTGAAAAATCAAATAGTAATACTTTTTCCTTCTGTCTTTGCAACATCTGCACTTTAAAAATATCTCAAATCTGGTGGAGTGGAAGTTTGTGTTTTTATTTCCTTTTCCTTTATTATTTGTTTCTTGGACCAAGTTTGATCAAACCTGTGGGTCTTTCTTTGTTGTTGCTTTTGATGCAACATAAGTTTTTGTTGTTGTGAAAATGTTCTTATGTCCAAATCACTTAATTTCTACATTGGATTAAACTTGGATGAAAAATTCTGTTTTCATCCTAGTAATGCATCAGTCAAACCACATAAAACTTTTTTGTTTTATACAAAATCAGACAAATTTCATACTTTGTGCATTTTCAGTTGTAATCAAATCTTCTACTTTAACAAAAAATACCAGCATTTGTTTTTATGCAATTTATCCTGAAAAAAAGCAGGCCAGGTACAGGAAGTTCAAGATCTACAGAAATCTGTAAAATTGGTACCAACCAGAGAAAATCTGATCCGTGCATCTGGTTGTTGTTTTTTTCCATTTGCTACACTTAAATGTTTTACATGAATTTATGGCAAAATTGGACAAAGATATTTTATAAAACTACGAAAAGCAGATTTTAATAAATTAGATCTGCCTATTTTAAAGTTTTATAAATATGGTGTAGAATGTCTGAGTATCTGTAGATCATATTAGGTGAAACAGATTTGTTGAGTTAGTGTTGTGATTATGTTCCAATAACAGAAGCAGCAGACACAGGCAGACGTTAGCTCTTCCTTCTGACTGTCTTCAGTTTTTCTTCCAGGCTGGAAGGGGAACCTCTGCGAGCGCGCTTTGTCGTCCACCGTGTCGCTCTTCATCCTGTTTCCCTGCACAGCGCTGGCCATTTACTACCTACTGCTTCAGACCTTCGTCCTCCGGCTCGAGTTCCTGCTCAGCGCCGTGCTGCTCTGCTTCTACGGCCTGGAGTTCTTGCTCGGTGTCATCTCCATTTCTGCATTCTCCAGGTAAACCACATCCGGCAGCACCACTTAAGGATGTCTCATTTGGGTTCGGGGAACATCTTTATTCATTTTCTTTTTGTTTTATCTTGCGTTTCCTCTGCAGGTCAAGAGTCTACTGACAACAGTATTGCTGTATTAGCAGATTTTTCTTTTCCATACAGAAAAAAAACCCTGTAAATTCTCCCAGGAGATCATTTAACTTAAATACTGGATGGTCTTTTTTATCTGAACAGTAGCTGTAATCTTAGCAGGTTTCCGTAACTGATACGATGAAGGCCACCACAAAAACGAAACGAATGATTGACCACCAATACAGCCACATGTTGATGTTGTGGTCGTTGTTGCGGAAGTCTTCCTCTCTAATCTGTGAATGCCCAGATAGGTTTTATGTTAAATACGTGTACAGAAAAAAAGACTCTCCAGCCAACAGGGTCACGGTGCTTTTGGTAGATCAGCTCTTTCCGGATCTGTTGAACCTACTCAGTCAGCTGTCGGACTCTCAGCTGCAGTTCCGTCAGCAGGTCTCGTTTCTGGATCTCTGTGTACTTGTTGGCGCCTTCACCTGATCAGATGTCAGCGTGAACCACCTGAAATGTGACACCAATGTTATACTGTTTTTTTTTTTTTTTTTACTGAATGACTCCATAAAGAAAGACTACACAAAAAGATTCTGATCAGTGCGTGTTTGATGTTGTGAAAAAATATTTATCCACTTACGTTTTTTTTTCTTTTGCTCATTTGTTACGCTTAAATATTTTAGATATGGCACAATTTAAATAAGGCAAATTTGACAAAGATATTTTATTAAACTGCAATAAGCAGATTTTAATAAATTATATCTGTGCGTATTTTAAGGTTTTATAATATGGTATAGAATGAGTATCTGTAGATCATATTAAGTGAAACAGATAGATTTGTTGATTTAGTGTTGTGATTATGGTCCATTAACAGAAGCAGCAGATACAGGCAGATGTTAGCTCTTCCTTCTGACTGCCTTCAGTTAGAACCTGCTCAGTCAGCTGTCGGACTCTCAGCTGCAGTTCCGTCAGCAGGTCTCGTTTCTGGATCTCTGTGTAGTTGTTGGTGCCTTCACCTGATCGGATGTCAACATGAATCACCTGCAATGTTATACTGTTTGTTTTTTACTGAATGACTCCATAAATAAAGACTACACAAAAAATCTATTACCAAATCCAGAAGGACTTATGGAAGTACCATGTAACGTAACAGAACTTTTTCATACTATTGTAATAGGCAGTATTTTCTACTTTCTTAATTAAATGTTAAATCAAACTATAGTGAAATTTCCATCATCATCCCGAGGCCTGCCGACATCAGCCGTGATGATTTTGGATGGATGCAGATCTTGTGCTCTCCTGGAATTAATGAAGTTAAGTTAAACCTCCCCTCGGAACCCATGGTTGCGAGATAGAATTTGCTGCAAAAAAAACAAAACAGTGAATCAGAGAAAAAATAGACATCACATCACCAAATTTATGAAAACTGTTTTGGAATATAAAAACACAAACTTTGTCATGCAGATTTCTGGCAGCAACAGACATGCTGAGGCCCCTTAGATGCTGACAGATACTCTTCCTTTAGTTCATCGTACAGCTGGGTCCAATAAATGCCCTAAAAAAGGATGGATAGGTTGTGTTTCACTGAACGTAATCTTTATTGCTAACAAAACATGGTGCAGTTTCTTCTGCTAAATGACAACACACACACAACATGATGCTGCCACTGCCATTTTTCAGGGTAGAGTGTGGTTTTCCCCGTACACTGCATTCTGGAATTAAACAAAACACACTAATCTGACCTGATGATGTACACATTTGTGTCTTTATAGCTTGTGAGAAACTGCAGAGAGACTTCTCAGTTTCTTTTAAGCTATTATTTTTTTTATCCCCTTTACACAGATTGCCGTAAATGTGGTCTTTGTCGAGTGCAAAACTACTCGACAGATTCATCCTCCTAAATTGTTGATTACATTTTCTGATTAATCCCCCTAATTGTCAGATTTAAAAAAAAGGTTTATTACACAAATTCCTCACACTAAATATATTGAGGTGTTCAATAGTAAGCTAACACAATCTGAAGACCTAAAGGGCTGAGAACAAATGCAAGGAAATATATGTATAAAAAAATAAAACACCAAGAAAAGACATCATCCCTTTTCAGGAAACCATCATTTGTTTTGACAGTCATAAAAACCTTTATACTCATAACTAGATGCTTTTGTGTCCAGTAGCAACACATTCATAAACACATCAAGCTGGGATAGCAACTAAAAGTGCAGGTTTACAACAGACCAAATATTATTGTGAAGGTTCCTTTAAGCAGACAGGGTCCCTAGAGAAACACGGGGCCCTACATTGGTTGATTTATTAAAAGGTAACAAACAACATTGTGAATTATTGTGACAAAACATGTGGTTTGATATTATGTCTAAGTGCGTAACTTTTGCTACGCTCACTAAATGACAGAACAGTTTTTTCCTTTTATATATTAGCAGTGGCAGAGCCTGACTTTTATTCTTGGGGTGGCCAGAGGGGGGCCAATGTTATTTCAGGGGCGTTGATAGACAATGACTATAAATTTGTTTCTCAAACAATCAACTACAATTAAAGTCTCTAGACGTGGAAATAAATTTAAGTACACACATAGAATTGCTGGGTTTTGCGTGATATTCACTCTCCCGACAAGTCCCAGAATGGGAGCTGCAAGGACTGATGATGGCAGAGCTGACTTCTGTCTGTCTGATCATTTCCTGATTTGCTTCTTTTGACAGAAAAGTCATATATCTTCTCCCCCACAAAGCAAATGAGTTAACCTCTCCTTGTCTTCTTCAGCATGCGGTCTCTAAGACAGGCTATTTGTAGCAAACGGGAGGTTTCTGTTTAAGTCAGTTATTTGCCCAATCTCTTAATTAGACATCCAATTTAAGGACCTAATGTTGCATGAAGCTCCCTCTGTAATCCTTTACCTTCTGCTGGCTGGGACGTACACCCATCAGGAAGACCTTAACTCAGCTCCAAACCATGTGACCTATTTTAATACTTTTTTTCCCCCCGCTTACTTACCTTTAGGCAATTAAACTGTAGATCACCTATCAACATACAGAAAAGAGGTGCGCCAGCAGACAGTTTACAACTTCATCAGCGGCTGAATCAATATTCATCCTATTAACTCTGACAGAATAATGATACAGGTTACCTGGCAAGTGCATGAAAAACTGTTCATGTGAGTTCAGCCCGCTACATGTAAAGTTATTAGTCAGACTCCGTCCCAGGTTCGCATACGCCCAGCCCAGCTGTGCACTCCATGCTCTGTCTAAAAACAAGGTTAATGTTCTGGTTTGCAGAAAAGACGAGGAGACATGGGAAGTGGAGCAAAGAGTGTCTTTGCTCAATGTTCTGTTAAAATATATCAATGTAAAATTACTTTGATATGGACAGATTTAAATATCTGCAAGGGCAAAGAAGCATAGGCCCATATATGAGGATTATTAAATAAATACGGTTACATTTCTAAAGTGTTAAAATATGGAAGAAGAGTTTTTATAGTCGGATTGTGAAGTACAAAAAGGAAAGAAAAGCAAATATGATTGTTTACTATGCAACCATCCATTAGTTTTGTCTGAGTGGATGTAGATTTACAAAAGCCACAAGTAGAAAAGCCAGCAAAGATGGTGGAAGACGAAAACCAGAAAATGGATTGTTTAGCAGCAGAAAGAAACTGGAGTTTCAGAACTTGGCATTTAGCCCCTATACTTACCTTTGGTTTATTCATCACAGCTGCATTTACAGTGTTTCCAAACACCTTTACTAAAATCCGGAGTCCTAATCCTCAAGCATTTAGCTTTTCATTGCTTAATTGAATAGTTATGGATAAATCATTTCTTTGATGCTGTTTTTTTTTTTTTTTGGTCAATCTCTTTGCTAAGGGAGGGAAGTATTTGGATCCTTTAGAAAGTTGAAATTTAGAGCAAACGAGTTTATTAAATTGAGTGTCCCAACATATAACTGGAAAATGTGTAAACCTCAGTTCTGGAGCTGTGAAGACAACGATCAAGTACTCTTCGCTCAGAGCCTTGTGTCCTGTCAACATTCTTGGTGTCCATTTAAATTGGGGGCGGGGTACTACTAAGGTTGTAAGATAATCATGAATGACAGATTGGTACCAGCTCTACTTAGAACAGTAAAAGGTTCTCCCTGCAGAAAAACTGTTTTAAGGAAGAATAGTAATGATTAGAACAGACTGCCTGGATCTACTAGAGAAGGCACGTTTTTTCCCCTAGTAAAACCATTAGTGTGTTGGTTCTATTAACTTTCCCTTCAACAAGGACATACCACCATAGCATGAACATCAGAATAAAAGTTATAATGCGTTACCTAAGAATTTCTATTACAAGCCTATGGCCATCAGCCCCTTAGTGTCAAACTAGGAGCTCAGAGGGAACCCACAGCCAGACTTTGCATCAAAAGAGTGAGCTGCAACGAGAACGAGGCAAGAATGCATCATAACGGCTTTTTGGGCTGCATTTAGTCTGATCCCTCCCCTTGGACCCGGTTGCCCCTTTAACGGGCATAAACTCCTTAACAAAGCTGCTCCTAGGATCACAGGGATACGCAAACCCCTCCATCACGATAAGGTGGCAGCCCATGGAGGGGTTAGGGTTACATTAAAAAAATTAAATGTGGTGTCAACAGGGCGGATCCAGGACAAGGCATGGAGGATGACATGCAGGGTAAACTAAAAAGAGAAAAAAAATAGACGAGCATTAATTGAGCTACGCAGCATACTTACTCAACAGCTAACAAGTACGTTAAGGAATTTTCTCTCTTCAGCCACGTTTGAGGTATGGTACAAAGTTATCAAACTTAGCAGGACCAGATACAGGGATGTCTCATTTAGGCACGGGTACCTTCAACATAGCTGAAAAACTCATTTTTCAAATCTTTCAAACTCAGCAGCATGGTTTGATTGGTCTGTTAGCATCAAGACATAGCAGTATTTTCTGAACGAAGGTAAATGTGCGGATATGTTGCTTTGGATCATCTAAATGCAATGCATAGATTAAGCCAAACAAGAGAAGAAGTGCCTCAGCCAACCTGGGAAGACCTCTTACAACAATGGCATCTTCGATCACAATAGAAATGCTGTCAGGGTTAAACTGGACACTACCAGTTGGGTTTTCAGTTGCCACAGAGAGGAGATTAAGAGGAGTGTCCTCAATGTTTGCATCATCTTCCCAATGCAAATAACACACGCCCACATACAGAATAAAGTAAAACGTTATAGAGATGATTCAAGAAGCTGGATTTGGGGCCAGATTTTGTTTGCTCAAAAATTATAATAATTGTGTAAAATCAGTCCATACATACACTGCATGTCTTGAAGAACGCACAGTCATCTTCTCGTAGGTATGGTTGGAGCGCACGAAGGGCCAGACTGCGTCTCAAGTGTATATCATGCTGTTTCTTTATCAAAGGCTGGAGGAGATAAAGTCATTTTAATTAGGGGAGAACAACAATAAGCTAAACATTGCACCAATTGTCTGCCGCATGTCAAACCAAACCAGTAGATGACCTAGAGATAATTTAACTTCCAAAAAATTCAAAAGATGGTTTAAGCTGACAATAATTGTTTACTATTATAAAAACAAGCAACTACACTCTTGAAGAAAGTGGACCCTTAAGAAAAAAGTTGGCAGTCCTGTTGTTACTACTTCTAGCAACCATCCATTTTCCATACAGGTTAGGGATTTCCAACTATTGGTCTTCTTTATTCCTAAGCATTTCTAGACCATCAGACTTTTACAAAATGCCAGTGTTGATTCTCTTACTTTTATTATTTTAAAGAAAAACATCAAAAAAAAAATTTAAATAGCCTTTTTTAAACCTTGGGGGAAAAAACAACAACAGACACATCCTATTTTGAAAAAAGCATGTCAATAGCCCAGTAATGCTTACCTGCTGGTCATAAATTCTCAAAACTTCCTGCAGCGCCTCTGCCATCTTGCCCCCCCAGGAAGCCTTCCGCCTATACAATGCAAGCAGTTGTGGTGTGAGGCTGTCAAGATCACGGTAGAATGTGTTGCCTAAGTTCACCTTTGTGATACATGACATTTTTTTTCCTGTGACTCCATTTTCAGGGCTAGCCATCTTTCCAAAAAATCCTTGATCTGTGGACTTCCCTGCACAATATCTTGGCGACGAGATGCAAAGGTTGTCTGCATTAGGTTCTCGATTAACATCTGATCTTACTCTGTCTTTTCTACCTCTTGAATGATGTCTTGTCTCATTTGTTCAAGAGAAGCCTGGCTTTCTCCTGTAGAAAAGTCCGCCATGTGCTCCTTCTGAGTCTTTTGGGTTGCCAGATGTTAGATACTCTTCCACCACGTATTCAGCGCTTTAGAATGCGTCTCATGAGATATTCCTATTCCATCTTATATGTGGCAGGGAAACATCTGGGGACAGCTGACACACTGTCACTTACCCCGGAAAATCTAACAGAAACTAAAACAACATTGGTTGAAGACTCAAATATTCATGTGGATAGTGTGATACAAAACTTGCCTGCTGGCACTGGCTACATTGAAAAGCTGAGAGAGGAGCTGAAAAGGGACAGCATTTGTGCACGTGTGATGCAGCTGTGTGAGGAAGGATTGCCTACACACTACAACAGTGAACCAGCACTTAGACCGTATTGGGCTGAGCAGGCATTTCTTATAGTGAATAATGTTCTTTTGTTAAAAGGAGAAAGACTTGTAATTCCTTCAACTATGCGAAAGGATGTGCTCATGAGACTACATGAAAGTGATCAGGGAGGGGTGAAATGTCGAGAACGAGCACGGCAGTCAGTGTGGTGGCCTGGACTAAGCCAGTAGCTAAAATAACTGGTTCTAAAATGCCACACCTCCAACAGACAGACCATGGCAAAAACTTGGGGCTGAACTGTTTACTTTGCAAGGGTAAAATTATATTCTGGTTGTGGATTATGCATCAAGGTTTGTGGAAATTGCTCAACTAAGTCTCACAAGATGTGATTCCTCACCTGAAATCTGTGTTTGCGCGTCATGGCATTCCAGAAGTAATTATCACAGATAGTGGTCCACTGTTTTCCTGTGCTACTTTTGCTATATTCGCAAAATCATATGGATTTCACCATATTACAAGTAGCCCAAGATATCCGTAAAATTAAGGGGAAGTTGCACGTGCTGTTTAAACGATAAAGAACTTGTTGAAGAAAGCAGCTAATCCATATCTTGCTGTACTCGCCTACAGAGCAACACCACTTTGGAATGGGTACAGTCCAGCTCCTTATGGGATAGAAGACTTCGCACAACGGTGCCAACGCTTCTATCTTTGTTGAGGCAAGTTCTTACAAACAGTAAGATCGTTGCTCAAAAAGAAAAGGAGAGAAGAATAAAAGTTGGAGAGAGATATGATCCCCGACACAGAGCAAGAGTTCTTAGCAAACTTACTCCAGGACAAGGTGTGTGGATTAAAGATCAAAGCACAAGTGGAACAGTAATTACCAGTCATTCTACTCCAAGCTCATACATTGCGGAAGGACCTCATGGACCGATTAGGCGAAATCGTCGTCATTTGGTTGCCATGGAGCCTTCGACAAAGCAAGAAGTACCGAAAGTTCAACCGAGTTCTGAAGAACCTCCACAGCAGAGCCTTCCTGAACTTTCAACTATTCCTAGAAAAAGTTTTGGGAGACGGGCTGTGAAAACAGATAAACTGAATTTGTAGGAAATGGGAATAAAATAATTGTTATAAATATTATGTTAAAAGTTTATGAATGATTAAATATGTATTTCTATTTCTAAGGGTTTTTCTAGCTCTAGGTAGAAAGAGACATTCCAGTTATAGAGGCAGAATAATCCTCTAAGGTCCGTTGGATCAATGGTAGTCCAACCACTGAGTCTAGAGAGGGGAGATGTGGTGTTAGCATGGTTAAAAACTACAAATGGCCGCCTGTGATGACATCAAAAAAGAGAGTCAAGCTTATATTGTCCAGGTGACGCCAATTGTTATGATGAAGCCCATGCTCCGGAATAAACTAATAAGGAAGATGCAGTTTGACTCGGCGCACTTTTTTTTGGGATAATACGACAAAGAAAAAATAGGAGAGGGAAAATGCGGAGAAGGAATATTTCTTGGAGATTTTAGTGTTATTTTTATGATAAACTCACCGATAACAACCGTGTCTGCTGGGATTTCCTCGATGAAAACCTTGTTTTCTCCTTCTACCATATGAAAGTAAAGACACAAAAACAAAGTAAGACAAAGATGAGACAGAAAGACTCGCAGCAGAAACCGTTGCAGGAAAGTCGACTTCATGTTTGAGCGGTGTCAGACGTTACTGTTACTGTGTCCACATACTTGACCAGCTCTCTCCATCCCAATTACCAAAAGCTATACCATGCATGCGAAGGCTTAAGTATTTCACTTAGAAAGAAATTATAAAAATAACAATGATTATACAAACAAAATTAGAGCAAAACTAAAAACTAAAAAAGAAATAGTTGGAATAGCAAGTGAGAAAACATGTTTTTTTCTTTGAATAGTTGTTTTAGATCAATTTATTATCTTTTCAAAGAAATTAGTATAGATTACTGTCAAGGAAAACAAATCAACTACATTAAATAAAAAGCATTTAAACACACATCTAGCACGGGTATGAATCATTCGGAGAGTGACCGTGCATACAGAAGACTAATTTGCAGGCACAGTCTCTTGTTAGTGTTTTAGAAAATCAGTTTAGGAAGTGATGCAGGTCAAATAATCTTTGCTAATTTTGTCTTGAACATTTGTTGTGATGTATAACCATTGCGACACATTGGTCTAACAATTGGAGCAGCTGTTTTAATCCAGAAAGATGAAATAATACCTATCTAAAAAGGAGCAGAGCAGCATCAAAGACGACGGAGAGAAAAGGAGGAAGTTCAAATCATCTCTTCAAATAATTATCAATGTGAGATCGCTAGCTAAGAAGCTGGATGCTTGATATAAATAGAAGGATTAATCATGAAACGAAGAACAATATAAACAATCCTAAGCATCCTCCTCCTCAGACTGTTCTACAACAACAGATGACTCTCCATATCTAGAGACAGCTACTGGAGATCACCCCTGCCTACCATCCTTTGCATCTACTCTACAAAAAATGTTTGAAGAAACTTTGATGATATAAATTACTAAAACATTTATCTTCCCTGTGGGATTATTTTTATTTGAATTCACTTGAAACTGTGTACGCATATTTCCCTGCTATTGACTATGGAAATGTACAGGGACTATTTTGTTTTTTTTGTGTGTTTTTTTGCACAGTGATTGTTGAAGGAACCACACAGAAACCATTACAGTCCTGCAAGGATAAGTAGGTATAGACTGTAAATAGATGAAGGGATTTATCTAAAAATGCACTGTATCACATAATGTGCTTAAGTGTTCATGTAGAGTTGTAGATGTGGTCGTCGAACGAAAGACACGTGGAGCTTTTTTTTTTTACCTATTAATTTTCTATGAACTTTTCACTTTCGTTAACACATAAACTTCATTATTTCCTCTGTTTCTTTTTGTGTTTTATGTCTAGTCAAAACCAGTCGGTATACGTGGCAATCAGCTGCATGTTCTTCTGGAAGTTTCTTCCTGTTAAATGGGAGGTTTTCCTCTCCACTGTCGCTACATGAGGGTGCATTATGAGAGATTGCTGTAAAGTCAACGGCACAACCCAAGCTTTTATTTACTCTCTTGACATGGTTCAGAAAGAGTTGAGGCTGCAAGTCAGAGACTAGATACAATTAACAAATTTTAATATTAAAATAAATTGATGCACTGTTTGATAACAAGGATCAATTTAAATATGTGTTTGATTGGATTGAAACTTGTTTTCGTAAGTGTCTTGAGATGACGAGTTGTAGATTAGCCCTATATAAATTAACTGTACTGAATTGAAATGGCATACAGAGATGATTTTGAACTGATTCTGCTGCACGTTATTCTTAATGTTTTTGTCATCATACCTGTTATTTTTAATCATAATCTACCATTTTATTACTCTGAGTATGAAACAACAAAAACAACCTTTTGTCAGTAAGGATATCTTGTGTTTCTCTTTTTACATCAATGCTTCTGTTTAATTAAATTTTGTAATTTTGTAATTTAAATAAAAAGCAGTATGTTTTTTTTTTTCCTTTTTGCAAAAGATTTACATTAAATTTTGTTTCAGAAATCAACTTTATCAGAGCTGGAAAGTTTGCAAGGTTTTAACAAACTTCCCCAACGTGTATCTTTGCATATATTCAGTCGACATAAGATTGCAAGGCTTTATCAACTTTTGTGAAAAAACTTTTCTTCCTTAAGCCCTCTCTAATCTCAAATGAGTAATTTAACAGTAAGCGAACATGCAGAATGTGTCTGTTGCAAAAAGGATAAAGAAAACTGAATTTCTTCTTCCTCCTGACCTGCACGTGTTTCCGCTCGCAGGGCATTTGTTCTGCTTGTCAAAGTCTTCGTCCGTCTGATTGGGTGCAGCTCGTATTAGACAGATCAGTGTATTTGCATGTCGCCACGATGGCTGCCTCGCTCGTTTCTCTTTGTGAATATAAAGTAGACAGAACTTAAAGCTGAGAGCTTTCATTAACGGGCACATCGCAGCCCTGCACTTCAAATTAAATTGTGCCACTTTGTTGAACACCAACCTTTTATTCAGAAATGCAGCATCGTGCCAGTGGCCTCCAGGAAAACTTCCAGGCAAAACTCAGGACAGTTGCACATTTTTACATACTTTCGTTAAACTCATAAGGATGAATGGCTTTTCTTTACGGTTTCAGGTCACATTCAAATTTAAATTTTTTTTTTAAAAGCTGTTACTTTATTTATAAAACACACACAAATTTTGCATTGAATCATGACTTCAAATATGTGCACTTATTAAAAAACTCAATGTTAGTGAAATAACCTCCCCGATATCTTTTACTTATAAAAGTATATTCGGATTATAAACGCTTAATATTATATTTTAAATTTCCTTTGGGATAGATAAAATATTTTCAAGAGAGAGAGAGAGATAAACTAATGAAAAGAAAAACTATTTTCCCATATAGTATTATATTCCAGTTGCAAAAGCTTATGGGACTTTATGGTATGACGGATGTTGCAAAAATGTACCATAACAGATTATCATTTAAGATATATTAAGAAATGCATATTAAGAAGTAAAGAAGTTGACAAATAAATAAATGTAATATCAAAATATTTTCAGAGATGTATTCATTCATACATTTCTTCATTAATAAACCCTTTGTGGCTCCCTCAGACTTACATGTTATTTAAATATTTGTTTGAATTACAAACATTAAGATATATTTGAAATGTTAAAAACATTATTGACCAGCTGAAATGTATTTTCCCTACAGAGTCGTCAGTGAGATTTCATCCAATGGTTTTATGTGAATCTCTGAACATTTTAGGTGCAAAAACAAAAGAATTTAAAGTCTAGAGACTCAGAAAAAAATGTGGCACCATGTGGCTCAGTCATAAAGTGCACACCATCTGCAAAGGATGCAGGTTGTTTATACATTTGCTGCATGTCTTATTGTCTCACTTTTGGGAATTAATACAAGTTTCTGATTATAGGAAAATAACAGAAAACAGTTGTTTTGGGAGTAAAAAATATTAATATTTTCCTTATTAAGCTTTTATAATTAATTTTGTTGTTTATAATACTTTTTTGTTTAAATGTAGTGTATTTTCTTCTTTCAGTTATGGATATACAATAAGGCGTAATATGAATAAGTATAAGGAAAAACATGTTACAAATGAGTGTACATTAAATAGAACCAAACACAATAATTTCAAGCCCTCCTCACTTTAACAATATCATCTGAATTTAAAATATCAGCTCGACTTGAATACAACCTTCTTCTTTATCCGTCTGTCATTTTTTTGTGCTTAAAAGTTACTTTGTTTTGAAATAAGACGTTAACTGATGATTCTCTGAATTTGTGAATATACATAAGGGAATATTTATTGATATTTGCTCTGGTGAAACAGATTTATGTAATGCATTTCAAAGGAAGATGCACCAGAACCGCTATGTGCTCCGACACATGATTTTTATGAGCTGTCAGCTGGTATAACAGTTGAGGAAAATAAAAGTCTACTAATAAACGTAAAAAAAAAATATTGAATTATTTCCTTGTAATAATAGTTTTTTAAAAATGTTTTGAGAACTAATTTTTTCAAAGAACTTTTTGAAAGTTTCTAAAACTTGAGAGCAATATTGTTTTCTTACATTCAATATAATGATTTAAAACAACTGAATAATACAACCCTTCTTAGAACTGAAATCAGGAATGTACTTATGTATGCTTTTTAATACTAATTAAAAATATATATATATATTGTGACTGTTTTTTTTCCCTGCAGTTCAACTTTCCATTCAAAGTGTTATTCCACCAGTCGAGCTGGAGGTGTCAGTAAAACTCCATAAACCACAACTCGGGAACTATAATAAAGTAGGAGAGGCCATAACTACAGAGGCAGAAAAAGGAAATTATAAATGGGATTATTTTGTATCTTTAATAAGATGTTTTTGGCTGATCGGTGCAGATGGTTTGATCACACAACCAGCAATCATGTCGTGTAATTATAAGATGCTTCTGATCAGATAACGCTTGGATGTTTTCACTTTCATGGATGCAATCAGAGGAGTCACACCAGGGATTCTGGGAAACGGAGGAGAGGAAGATGAACAGCGACAGATTCGTCCAGAATGTTCTGAGAGTCAAAATCTGATTGATCTTTGCAATAACACCATACCAATATGGAGCCATACATCAAAATCTAATGAATTTTAAATTGAATTGATAACTACTTTAATAATTCTAAAAGGAAAATAATTTGTTGCAATCCATTATTTACCAAAGGAAAGAGGAAAACTATATGAAAAGTCGTGATACCATTTCATTATGAAGAAAGAAAATTATTAATCTGTACCTTCATCTCTGCTTGGTTCCTCCCATTTAATTTTCACCAAAGTTTTCTCAACTGCTCTTGTAAGCAGTGCTGGTGAAGTTCAGACTTAATGTCAGCTTGATATATATATATTTTTTTCAAACTAAAATGTCAAAGCAATGAACTCACCGTATTTGTGGGTAAATGATGAAAGCCTTAAAACAAAACAAAAAAAGGTGTTGACTGTAATTTTAGGTCCTCATACCCTCAAATAAAACTCAGCCAGTCATTTCAGAGTTCTGCCAAACAAAACACTACGTTTTATTTTCAAACCATTGGGCTTATAAATGTGTCCAGTAAGTTTTTTTTTTTTACTTTCTAGTTGCAAAAAACATTTAAAGATTTAAGTATTCATTCTCGTGTAATTATTCATTTAACAAAAACGTGATGTATTTTATTGACATTATTTGAAATGAAAGAGAACCTCAACCTTGCAAACTATGACAAGCTCTCATGCACCTGCTGAAGAACAGAATCCATACTAAGCATGGCTGACATGGACTCCTGATTATTGTTTGGTATTTATTGTAATAGAAATTAAAGCAACAAAATAAAGAAATAATACAATCCTTTTTTTGCAGTCTTTGTAGGTAACTCCATGGATGTAAAATGTCAAGCAAGTTTTTTCTGGATGGCAAAGAAATGTGATTTTAATCTAAGCTGCATAAATTAATTTCATTTTTTTTCTAAATGCATTCATATTTGTTGACATGATTATGAAACCAATGGTGAAGAAAATAGTCAAATCAAGAATCCCAAAAAAAAAACTGTCAGTTTTATAGGACTTTCGTCCTATAGACCTGACAAAGAATTACTATTACTAAAGAAATGACTTCAATCATAGTAAGTAATTGTCACAACAAATCATAATTCCTATTACCACAACAATATTTTCATTATGGTGGTAAGCAATAAAATGCAATGCAATCATTTTTCACCTCAGCGTTTTCCACTCCTAGGTAAACTGCTTAAATAAGAGTTATTCTCTCAAAAGTATCTTCAAAACTGAATAACAGATATTTGCAGCTACTCCAGAAGCAGCCAGGAGTTTAAATTCATTACCATATCTTGGTAGGTTTGGAATTGTGTTCCATTGTATTATTTTTGTTTCCTGGGATGACTTGAGTCAGCTTAAACGGAATTAATATGTTCGAAAATCAAGTTAGAGTAAGGTAGAAGCTAAACAAATAAATATTCAAGGTCTTCCTAGGCTACAGTTGGAGATATGGTTCTGGATCTATCCTAAAATCTATTTCTAGTGGGACGTTGTTTCTAAAATTACCATAACATATGCCCAGGAGGAATCCTGATTGAATAAACCAAATCCAGGGCAAAATAGCAGTTGCTCTCTTCAGAGCACCCTTAACGTACTTAACATTTGACATAGGGTAAATTACTTGTTCTGTCTCCAAGGCAGAAAACCAGGTGACCCATTGGTGGAAGCTCAACACCATCACATGTATTCATGATCCTGGATCTATTCTGCCATGACAGATAATACTGCTGGAGTATTGATTTCTGCTCTTAAGGATATCTGTCAGAGGCTCTACTAAAATACAGGATTCCAAGGCCACTAGACCTATATCAACAGAGTGCAACCTCTTGCTTTGTTGACGTTGTGCTTGTTCCCATTAAAATTGCAACCCTACAGGGCTTCTTTAACTCTTTGGGTCTGTTTGTGTTCCTCGGAAGTTCAGCATTGACGGGTGGTTGTCATTCACATCCGACATTGGACTTCCCAACTACACAAAAGGGAACAGTTGAGAAAAGCGGATATTAGCATGGTTCAGTTGACATTATAGGAATGACTGAATCAACTTTACTATTCACCAAACATACATGAACTCCTTAGAGAATATAATAAATAACAGGATTATGTCCTCGTTTGTGCCTTTTTCAGTAAATCCATCTACTTTACATCAATTTCAGACTGTTTATGCCGAACTCTTTTAACCAGAAAAGGCTGCACTTGTGTATGTAACAGTTTGGAAAGAAAAGAATACTGCAGCGATAATTTAGCATCTTTTTTTTTTTATCCGTTTAAAGAAAAGTTTGATGGATCGAGACGCAAATGATTTTTTAAACACACCAAGAGAGTCATCAATTATGATTATCCACCAGGAGCGTCTGTAATGTTTGAGTCTTTACACTAAATGAGGTTGGGAGGTGAAGCAGCCAATCAGGAGTGGCGTAGCCCTAACGAGCTGCAGTGTTGACAGAAAGCAGAAAATGATGATTTACTAGGTAAGCTTTTATTCACGCCTTGTCCCAGATGAATAAAGATCAAATTAGAGGTTTATGAGCTCCGCTGTCTGTTCTGACGTTTATATGAGTTCTGGGCTTTGCTCGATGTGATTTATGTTTACAGCTGCGCAGGAGGGAAAAATAAATATAAAAACAAAGTAGCCTGAAATCATATTCTAATGTCCTGTCAGCAGCTGCAGGGACGGATGAAGGAAAGGAAGGTGGAAGATAAAGAAGACTGCGAGGCAGGAACTGCTAAAACTCATGACAATGTCTTGCCTGAGCTTCATTGGCGCAAAGCACACGTTTTTTTTCTCCATGAAATGAGGGCTATACTGCCCCCTGTAGGTCTTAAATTAATTACAAAAAAAAAAAAAAAAAAAAAAAGGATTTGAAGTTTTTCTCAAATTACCAATTAGCAGATTGAGAAAGTCAACATATTACAATTTTAAAGGTGAACAACTATTACGGTCAAAGATTGCTTAATAATATGTTCTACTGTTCTCTGGTTTAAGTGGAGAATTATTAATCTCTGTACTTTACTGTGTTGTCATTTCCTTAACCAATTATTGGATTAGAGTGACATAAAATTGATTGACTATTCGGCCTAATTAGTAAATATATAAATACATAAATAAAAAAATATAAAATTATTTGTATTTAAAAACTCAACCAGTCTAATTGCTGTGATTTTGTCAGTGTCCCACTGTGGATTGTTGGACTGTTTTCTTTTATGTAATTTATTTCTGTTGCGTTCTGAGAGTTGAGCCTTCATTTATCCTAACATTGCTCACATCGCTACAGTCAGTCATGGGTAAGAATGAGCACAGCTGTAAGCAGGAGCTTTGCAAATGATATGCCATATTCTCTGTAACCCTCATATCATGCGATCAGATATGGATCATGAGCCAAAGAACAAAATCCTGCTCACAAGCATGCCGGGATCCTATTTAAAACTATGCTGAAGATCCCTGATATTCAGGGGAAGCAAGAACTAGAGCTGCTGATTCTTCAAAATGATCAGAAATGAAAACAATCCGGCATGAAATGCGGGTATACATAAATAGAGAAGCAGTTACTTGGTTCTGCGTTTGAATCACAGGTCCTGTGCATTTTGTGCATGGTTTTATCCAGGTAATCCATCTTCTTCCCATAGTCCAAATTGTCCGCTGAGTTGCCAACCTTCTGTGATGAGGGATGAGGAAAACGTTACTGAGTGTGTTGGATAAATAATTACAATGACTTCAGGAGTTGAATTGTCTTGATTTCCACATCATAGTTATAGCTTATATGTTTTTAAACTTAAGTTACATCGATTGAAGGGCTCTTTGAACCTCATCGTAGAAATACCAGTAAATCTTTCAACCCTGGTAATAGCAAATATTTTCTGCAGTTCCAGACTGTAGATTTCACTAATGAGGAAATAATAGTCCTTACATACAAACATAACAATAAGTTTAATAATACGTTATTATCATTGCTAATTTACAAGTAATTTACCCTATGTCACAGGTTTACTTTTCAAGACCTTATCCAGTTACTAAAACCCACAGTCTGACTGTATTTTCTAAACACAGATTTTCTTGTCCTATGAACTGGTATGGATCACTTATTCTTCACACTCCCGAGAGAAGTGGAAAAAATGCTGGTGAAACTCTCTCAATGTAATAGATTAAAATACGACAGTAAAATCACATTTCTTGTGTTTTTTATTTCTACTCTGTATTTAAAATCAATAAATCTAAAGAATAATAGATAAATCTGATCCAAAGGTGAAATTTAGATTCTAATAACCTGTTTTGAGGTGCATAGACAAAAAATCTGCTGCCACTTGATGGCAGTGAAGCACTGCAATTCATCTGTGTGATTTAGGGGAGCTTTATTCTTCAAAAAAATGTAGCGTAAAAAAGGAGGAGGACAACGGAGAGGTTGGGACAGCATCCATAATTCATCTGGGCAGTCTGAGTGAGGCACTGGTGTAAGATGCATATTTACAGGGGTTATGATAGTGACGACACAGTTACAAAAACTCACATTACAGAGGAGTTTCCTGTCCATCATTTAAACCCCACAGAAATATAATCGTGTGACCCTGCAGTACATTCAGCAGGTGAAGACGAATGAGCTGCTTCACTGTGACACTTTTCCCCCCCTGCTGCTTCTGTTGAAGGGAACACACTATGTGTCAGTTTATATGGTACGCATACTTGCATGATGGGATTATACAAATTATTGAAAGGACATTGAAATGAATCTCATGTGCTGTCACTTTTGTGTGACATTTACAGTATGAGGCAAAAGTTATAATAGCCATTGCCATAGCATTAAGTGCTTTTTCACTTTAAAATTAAAAATTACTATACATTGTATTTTGTATTTGATATAATAGACCAACAAAAAGTGGCAGATAATTGATTATTTTTATTTTTTGTTTTAATATAGTATATGAACATTTGGACGGTAATAGTATATGACCTCCATAAAATGTGATTTCTCTAAAATAAATAGATGCAGTAAAATGCAAACTTAAGGCCTTGCATGATTGTTCAAAACAAAGTTTCAAGTTTGATGACACTAATGAATACTTCACAAATCTAGCAGCAGGATTTGCAATAGGACAGACGCAAAGCAAAACAAATACTCTTGGCATTTTTTCACAAGGTATGTAGACCAAGACTGAACTTTATAACCTACACGCTAAATGCTGTATGGTTTAAAACGTAGCAATTTCTACAATCAAGAATCAGTTTATTTATATAGCGCAAATTTACAACAGGTGTCGTCTCAAGGCACTACACAGAAAATCAATTAAAATCATAGATACTTCATAACAAATCAATTTTAAAAAGTTTCTAATCTAAGGAATCCCAGCAGATTGCATCAAGTCATTGACTTGCAGCATTCACTCCTCTGGAATCAGCAGACCAAAAATGGCTTGTGCTGTCGTTGACTTTACAGCAATCCCTCATACTGAGCATGCATGTAGCGACAGTGGAGAGGAAAAACTCCCCTTTAACAGGAAGAAACCTCCGGCAGAACCAGGCTCAGTACAAGCACCCATCTGCCACAACCGACTGGGGGTTTGAAAAGACAGAAAGCTAAATTAGAAGCACAGGATACTGAAATAATAGAGTTTATAGCAGCAGTTGTAGAGCGTCACTGGAAGCATCTCAGCCCATGTTCTCATCCAAGAAGCTGTCTCAGCTAACAGAACACCAGACCAGGTGTGGTTACTATGGAGAGAAGAACACTAAGAGAAAACAAACGGTTAACAAGGTTAAAATAACGGTGACAAAGTAGATTGGAGAAAGGAAGAAAGTAGCAGAGAGAGAAGTTGTCAGATTTTCCTCCAGCAGTCTAAGCCTATAGCAGCATAACTATAGAAAAACTTAAATAACTTAACCCTATAGAGTGAGACATGAAGAAGGTAGAGCTAAGGAGAACCGTCTGTCAAGACTGAGTTCCTCCCCAGCCGGATTAGGCTGTATTCTCTACCTCTTCCTAACTATAAACTTTATCAAACAGGAAGGTTTTAAGCCTAGATTTGAAACTAGACAGGGTGTCTGCGTCATGGACTAAAGCTGGAAGCTGGTTCCAGCTCTGAACATACTATCTTTATTATGAAACATAACAGTGGCTGCATCATGCTATGGGAACGTTTTTTTCTTCTTTTTTTTTTGATCAGGGAAGTTGGTCAGAGTTAATCTGGTAATGGCATTTGTTTTTAGTCCTCCCTAAGCGAATACTCTGATTGATCATCATTTTCTTTACTACCTTTGCACATTAAGATTCTTATTCTTCTGTAATACATACCTATCAGACTAAATGGAAAGTTTATGAACATTAGTTTTTTCCCCTTTTGACACAGCTTTGCAAATGGATATATCTTTCAGCAGGACAACAACCAAAAATAATCATGTGTCAGAATGATTTACTCAAAGCGGAGAAATGAAATGCAGAACTAAAATGAAATGCATCACACATTTATTTTGGATTTAAAATTCTGTGTTGTAAAATGTAACTATATGAAATAAAATCCCAATAGAATAGATTTACGTCTGTGTTTATACTGTGGCAAAATGACAACAAATTCAAAAGATATGACTAAGTACAGGACACTTTATGTAAACCAACAAAGTCATTCTATATCAGCTTACTTTAAATTTGTTTTAATCACAAGCAGGAAGCGTTTGTTACACAATCTCATTTATTCCCCTCTTTAGATCAAAAGTGAGTTCCAAGAAATGACCAATAAATAGATGAGAAAATGAGATGTCAAATTTAGTGTTATGTGTTTTTTTCCCCATTTCTTTTCTAGCTTCTATTATGGTTTAAATGTACTGTTTTTCGAGGTGAAAATTAAAGTTAATAAAAAATGCTCAGGGTAAAGGTTAAAATAAAAGCAGAAAATAAGCTTTCCCATGTGGGGAGAAAGCTGTACAAATAATATATATCTCACAAGAAACAAAAGAAATCTTGTTGTAAAACTGTACATTTGGTAGAAAATGATTAGCCAATAGAGACCAGGAAGTGAAACAAATGAACATAAAGCAGTAACATGCAGAAAAAACGCTTGTAAAAGAATACAACAAAAGAAACAACAGAAATCGGAACAAGTAAACACAGATGATAACAGATGGATTGAAGAGCACTCTTCCCCTGAGCAGCATCTATGCCCTGTTTTGTCTGAAAAGTAGACCCTACGATTAAAAGTATAATCTACTCAATCAAATGCGTTTTGAGAGTTTTAGTTGCTTGGAAGTCATTTGAGACTAATTAAACAATAATGGGACTCCACTCCGTTCATTGATTTTGAACAGTATAATCAAAAACATAGAAATAATAGACTGGGAAATCTTCCCTGTTTTTCTAATGTTTTACTGTATTATACTCTGCAAATCATTGAAAAGTGGCTAATTATTTGCCTTTTCTGTCGTGATATTCTTGCACAAAAAGTATGTGGTTTTGAATATTTTTATATCATTTATATTCTGTTATTGCACCAAACAGCTCAGAATGTGCCCATGATCCCATTTAAACTAACAATACAAAAAAATTGACACTAAAAACAAAGTGCATCATTTGTTATAATTCAACATTTGAGATTGAATCCATTTGCAATAAATGGGTTTATAAGAGGTAGATTCTGGGTTTGATTTGGAAATATCTTTGTCTCTGAAAAATTATTAGGGTACATCCCAGTGAACTATACAGGACACAGTTAAAATAGAATTACTTAAATCAAATACCACTCATTGATATAAGAGAATTGTTGCCTCTTTTTCAGGCAATGAGCTGCACATGATAAGTGAATGAAGGATTTCCCATATGGCCGCCAACTTCAGGAAACTTTTATGATGTATCTTAACAGTAACCAAGCTTTTCTAACAAAGCATCACTTAAAAACATTATTCCTTGATTAATTCTCCATCCATGCAAAAAACCTTTTTGATCGTTTGCTTTTATTATTAATAAAAAGTTGGAGTTTTTTTTTTTGCATAAGAACATCTATTTACCAGGTTCTAGATATATATAAATTTAACACAATATCCACAGTCATATAAAAAAATTAGGCAGAAAAATTCAAGAAAAAAACTAGAAGCCAGCTACTGCTAATCAAACATATTGATTATTTGATCATTATCAAATGTGACCAAAATGAGTTTTGTCAGTTCTGCTATTTGAAAGCATGCAGGTCAGTGGCAAGAAGTTCAAAATGTAACATCAATAACCTCAGAGAACAAAAAAATATTTGCACAAAGTTAATTCCCAAATAATTCATATTACATTATTCTGTATTCTACCAAGATTAGGTAAAAAACAAAACAAAAAAAACAATCAAAAAAAAAACAAAACCCATGTAAGATATTCCCCAGACTCCCTAAAAATTGCTTTATGTCGGTACATTCTACCAAGGACAGAGCACTGTAATGCTAAAAAAATAAATAATAAAAAACTCACCACAAAGAAGCCCTGAGAGATTAATATTTCCGCATTTGTGCTGCATAAGATGGCTGCACGTTGGAGTTTTCTTTTTTTTTTCTTAACTGGTAATTTGTTATGATACTTAACAATGACAAAAAGTTAGTTTATAACTGGATTAGCTAATACACATAATTAAAGCTGAAATAATAACTCAGCTGCAACCACAAATCCAAAAGAGTTAAAAAGAGTACTCTGTGCATCCAGAGTAGAAGCAACAAGGAAAGAGAGTAAAAGGAGGAAGTTCAAGCCATCCTGTGCATCGGTCATGAATATGAGAATGCTATCTAACAAGCAGGATGCTGTGTACCCTCTAGATATTATGTATCTTTAGCGGCGTCGTCATATACTCAGTAAAACAGACTGCTACAGGAGATCATCCCGATGCCTCGACAACAAATCTTTCGAGAAACTTATGAAAACATTTAATTCCCCTTAAGTAGTTTTCAATTGAATTTTGCTTTTATTTGAATGCAGTATCACACTACATGACACAGTTAGCTAATTAATTGTTAAAGTTCAGTTTATGAAAATTAGAATCCGAAAGAATTACTATCCCACCATCTACACGGTTATTTTTTAAAAAAATGCCTTTTACATGAGTATAAAAGGGATAAAATAGAAGTATATGTGAAATATCAACTCATTTGAAGTATCCATGTCCAATTTTAGGTGCTGCCAAATTTTAAGGAGGATTCATACTAGAGATCAAGAATGACCTGATGCATTAGTTTGTCGAGACATTAGAATTAGTTTGGCTAATTTATATATTTCATTTTTTTATATCTATTTTAAAGATTTAAGTGGTAATCTGGAAAAAAAAACTAAACCCTTAATAAATTCCCCTAAGTGTTAAGATGATTATCAGGCAAATTAATCTGATAGAACGGGATTGCACGTGTCTCACTTTAGCTTTCAACCATTCAAAGTCCCTGGGTGAGTGAAGGGTCTGCAGAGTGTAATGTGAGATTAACTGATTTTATTATTGGATCAAAGCTGTCACATTCAAGTCATAACTGTGAGGATTCTCTAGTAGTGGTGCACAGTACGCTATCCTAACATATATTTCTCTTGTCATCCCAAACTTTTGTGGCAGCCTTGGTTAAGTGGTGAAGAAATTGTATATGCTATATTGTTACATGGTTAGAATTTAGTTATATTACGATGCATTTAAAAAAAAAGCAAAAGGTATTAGTTTCTGATTGCAACTGTAAGGTGTGGAGGTGGGGGGTTAATTATTTAGGATTATTTTGCATGCTCAAAACCTGAGAAAGTCATTCCAGCAGTAAAATCCTTTGTAGTTTAAATTACTCTATGTTAAGCTATTTGTAGAACAGATGAAGCCTGACCCAACGTAGGTAATGCAACTATTGAAGAATTGCTTCTATAAACAAGGGTTTGGATTTGCATTGGATTCAACATTTTTGCTTTATTTTTAGCAACAGGTGTTTTCTAGTGTGTTTGCTCACTTGAGGTTATAATAAAATACACTTAGAACCTGGTAAATAACAGAATTTTATTTTGTCCTGGAATGGTAAACCCTGAAATTGTAAGAGGGTATACTTCCTTTTTTTCCCTTGGCTGTATATCAAAGATAATTTAAAAGAGAACAGTGGATGGAAAGTGATATTTAACACGAATATTTTACCTGGGGCAGCCCAGATAAACCACTAGCATATCTCATTGGCCATTTGAAGCTTTAATTTCCATCAGAAGGAAAGAATAACCAGACCTAGGATCAGTCCGACAGCTCTATCATTTTTTCCCCTTGTTTTCATTCTCACACCTGCCTCAGGGAATGAGACAGACATCTGCACATCAGCACAGAGATGCTCAGCCTGATTAGACTGGGTGGCGTTCATGACTCTCCATCCCTCACTGATGTTTAATTCATGCTCCTCTCAGTCTTACATATTCAGCTTCGCTTCAGCTCCAACAATGAGCAGCTGCTAATGGTCTTTTTTAGAGAGGATGATTAAAATAAAACATACCACCGGATGGGGACGAGGACAAACGGCAAGGAGAGGAGACGGTGTCAGAAATATATTAACCACTGTGCGTGTTAGGCTTGACCTTTAGGACTGGAAGTTCTGTATCAGAGAAAATGGACCGAAAACACAGAGGCTGTTAATTGTTCTGGAGGTTCTTTAATATTTATCTTTTCTCTACAGAGGCAGCAGTTAATTCTGCAGAAAGCCCAATTAAAAGTTCTTTTGGGCCTAAAGTGTGATTTTTCACTGCTAATACTCACCAACAGACATTAGAAATTAGCACTGATGACTTATTATTCATCTGGTGGATTTACTTTACATATTTAAATATACATTTTATATGCATTTATACAGAAATTAAATGTACACATGTGGGCTTTACTTTACTAATTAAGCTAGGAAAACTCTTTGCATTTTATCTAGCAATATATGAATAAAAGTTGACCTGATAAATCTGTTTTTTTTCTTTGTGAGTGCATTCTAACTGTCCAAAGAAAACTTACCCCTTAAAAATAGTCAAATGCAGAGCTTCTCCTCTTAGTCATCCAAGTTTAAAAAAGCATAGAAAAAAACAAATTAATGTCAAACTAAAATGTATTGTGCAGATGAAATAGCAGATATGCGGGTATTACTAATAGGATTTTAATTCTTAAGTTGTTTCCCTAAATGCTTCAAAGATGAAGATAAAGTGGCATTTATGAAAATATCCACCTGTTAAGGATATAAAAGTAGAACCTCCTATGTGTGATTTATACATATTTGTCATGCAAGACGCAACAGCATGTCATATGATCTATAAGTAGATCATGGTGTGTAAAATAGCAGCTTCTAGAAATAACTTTATATCTCTGTAGATTATTTTTTTAGCATGTTTGTAATCTGTTTTGTAATCCGCCTTACTCCAGGATAATAACAGGTTAGCTCAAGAAGTTTTATTTTCATGCAAACTAGGGACTTTTGTTGCAGGTAAGGTACTACTAGCTTTTAACCCTGTAAAAACAACCTGTACAAATCTAATTATGTACTTAAAATAGAAAAGAAAAAAGATAATAAAATAATCTTTAACATAATCATCTCTGTCTAGGGATTTTAATTTTTTTTGAATTTTAAAAAAAGGATCCAAAGAAGTTCATAGGCATTTTGTAAGACTTATGTCAAAGTAACTAAGGAGTAGCTAAGTCATTTTGACAAGAGAGAATGTTGAGTGCAAACATAATGTCTAAACTACATGTGCTTCGTGTCTCAGGAATTGAATTTTTGCAATGAGCATGAATTCAGTAAATCAAAACATTAAAGTGGTAATAGCATTTTTTTGTTAAAACAACAATACATTTCAGTTCATTTAAGTACGCTGTGGTACACTTATTTTACTTGACCTAAATGTGTTCCTTTCACGCACCATATGGGAAATAAAAGGTGACTGAATATCTGCTGAATTCTTTGGCTCCGATGACAGAAGAAAAGAAGTGACTTAGAAAAAAACCCGATCTGCACCGTAAATTATTCCAAGTTAGGGGAGGATCCATGTGATGATGCTCTTCTACAGAAGCAATCAGCTTAGGTAAGGTTCACATGTGACAGCAAGCTCCTTTCTGGAGAAAGCATTTCCCCAAGACGCACTCACTCTCTTTGATCTGTGTCTATACGCAACACCTTCCATCAAGCAGTTCCCTTTTTTAACGTAAAATCATAAAATTCAGATGTGACTCGATCAGCCTCAAAGCAGCAGCCCCTTTCACTCGCTGACATCTCTGTGAGAGTCACTGGGTTTTTAAAGTTTAAATACAGACGTGATGCTGCCTTGGCTTGCCTTCTCCAGACTTTAAGGATACATTTACCATGAGGCAGATCAAGGTGAGAGGCAGCTGTCATCCAGATTAAACTGAACACATTAAAACTGAGTTAACACAGCTCATGTTTTAATCCCACTGCCATATTTCCAGGTAGTTCATCAGCTCGCATTTATGGACTCACTCACCTTTGGTCAGAAAGTCTAGAAAGTTTTAATTGGGCCACAAGTTTGTGTGCTATTCCTCACAAAGCCAACAAGGGAGATGATCAAACTTTACCCAAATACAATAAGATGAAAGTTACTAAACTCTGCTAGCTTCAGAGAAGCTCTGTTAGGATTTGATCAGTTTGATGGGGCTTTCACTGAAAGTGTGGAGAGCGACCACACATCCATCCAGAATTATTAACAGGAAAGGGATTATATTGAACAGCACCACTGCTGGACAGGACTGACTGCCAGAGATCTTATACAAACATCAGATCAGAGTTTGGGTTCCTATAGAAACTTATGAATGTTTAGGTCTCCGGGCTCTCAGACGTGTTAAATAATACTCACAAACACAAAGAACACAAGACTTCACTGGCCTTTTATAACTTCCCTATATCCTTCTAAGAAATGTGTGACTATAAAAATACAACTAAGGTTGGAAAACTTTAGTTGGCCTTGGTAGGGAGAACACCAATTACACTTACAGGTTATTTACTACTTCTAATGGCAAACGTTCCAAATGGTGGGTTAAGTCTGAGTACAGATAAACAAACAAATACTGACATGTTGAGCTTATAAAACACATTTGAACCAAAAGGACTCATCTATTTTATACGTAAGTTTTTGCTTTTTTTCTCTCCTCTCTCCATGTTTCTATATGCAGTGGAGTCGACCGCTGAGTCCAGGGAGAAAAGCGAGTACGCTTCGAGAATGGGATATACGCCCTTTTCTAATGGACAAAGCTGATGGAGTTGTGTTTCCTCTGTGCTACGGAGAGATGCTGCACAGCGAGGCAAAGATGAGAAACATGTGAGGAGAACGTGAGCCTGCACACTCTGCCTATGAAATTGTGGCATTGATAACCCTGTCACTCTGTCTCGTCAGAAAAAGAAAACATGACGACTGAAATAACACTATTAAGTTAGCAAAAATATGTGAATAAATTCATATTTTGTTATATAAAAATAACATGCTAAATATTGGTAAGGACTTTCCCCTATGTTCCATATGCAAACCTACGCCCTTGGTAAAAGTTGAACCTCTCAGCCGATGGCCGCTGGAGATGGGCACAAGAAGCGCCTTCGCAACCATACAAACGATAAACATGTTAGATAATGGATGAATGGTTAAAGAGGATTTGAAAAAACAAAAACCTTGATACTTTTTGATCAAACTGGTTAGTAAGGTCTGGTTTGGTTGTGGGACAGATGAAGCAACATACTCTCAGGAGACATAAGGTTTTAAGGTTTTTATTTTAACAGTGATATACAGGAATTATGTAGATGTTTCAAATGTGTCATTTCAGCAGAAATAGGGTTTCTTGGAGTGAACCGTGGAAGTGCAGAGGAGAGGTGAGTGAAAGTAAGAATCCAGGGCAAATAGTTTGTACCCTCATGAGCTCAGACGGTGAAAAGCAGCTGGGATGAAGCAATGAAGCCAGCAGAAAACAAATAAATAAAGAGGATACACAATCACAATGCACCTTCAAAATGTAGTATATCGAGTTCATGCATGAAGGCCTGATTCCTATCAACTGAACAGGGATGAAAATCCTCCACAATGAAAGCTGCATTGAGCTTTATAATAAATAAAACTTTAATTCCTATATGATCCTCTAGTTTTTGTTGTACAGTTTTATTTTTTTCAGTGGTTTGTCAAAATGTTTTAGTTAAGGTTTGGACAACATAATGTTTCGAGTCAAGTTTATTTTTCCAAAATACTTTAACATAGTGGATTTTAATAGAGGCTTTGCTTTCTTTTCTCTTGTCTGTGATCATTATGATCCACAGTGATTCATAGACTCTTAGTTTCATTAGTGCTTCTGTTTTGATTTGCTTGGATTTGGCTTTTATGTCTTCTCTGTTTTAATTTATTCCCATTGATTGTGTTGTTATGTTTCTTCTCATAACTTAACTATATAAACTTGACAGAACATCAGTGGAACTTAGTTTATTAGACATTTTTCCTAATAACAGAATGAGATCAATACGATGATACAACATCAGGTGTTCTTTCACATAAAAGACAAAATAGTGCCATTTAACATTGCATTGTTTTATCACATACATTACAGATCCTCCCATCCAGCTTTGACGAACCAAAACTATATTTAGCTAAATCTTGTAACCCAATTAACTTGCTCAAACAGAAACATGACACCTGTTTAGATATGTGGAACGCAAAAACAGGTTATATACTCTTAACATTTAAACTGCTTTTTTATAAATGAACAGATAATCTACAAATTCAGTCTCTGCGGTGCTCTGCGATTTTCTCTCAGGATAACGTCTGCATGTTTGACCATGGTCTGTGGTGCTCTGTGTGGAAGGTTCAGCTATGGGCACACTGGTGGTTTCACACAAACCCTGAACCCCAGTAGATCTAGCAAAAGTAAACTCTTCAGAATCTCGAGTTGTAGATGTGTCCTCAGGTTGCTCTAGACTTTGGTGGGTCTCCACATCTAACATCTGATCAACATATCTAAGCCAGACTGAGTTGTCTCCAACATTTATGTTGTATATCAGAGGTCCTGTCTGTGAAAGAATTCTACCAGACTGCCATTTCTGACTTGGGCATCTATAGTCTCTGGTGAGAACTTTTTGTCCAATGTCATGGACCTCTTGAAGGACTTAATGAACCGTTCAGCTTGTCCGTTCGTTGCAGGGTGATAAGGAACTGAAGTATTATGACGTACACCATTGTTCTTAAGAAAACACTGGAACTCCTCCCCAGTAAATTGACTGCCATTGTCACAGACAAGCTGCTGAGGCAGACCTGTGCGGGCAAAAAGGGATCTAAGAGTGTAGATTGTGCTGGCTGAAGTTGCATGCTTTACAGGAAACATTTCTGGCCACTTTGAGTGAGCATAAACCACAATCAGGAACATTTGGTCCATAAATGGTCCAGCATAGTCTATGTGGATATGGTGCCAGGGGGCTGATGGCCACTCCCATGTGTACAGGTGTTGGTTAGGGCTGGCGCAGTGTCCGCTGGCAACCAGTGCAGGACTTAGCCATGTTCTATATTTCATAGTCTATGCCTGGCCACAAAACATAGCTCCTAGCAAGACTTTTCATCTTAACCACACCCAAATGTCCATTATGAAGTGAATCCAATGGTATTATGACACGGGTTCCCCCCATGACACATCCTTGCCAAACCGATAGCTGTTCTCTGTGGCTGGAGTATGCAGAGAACTGAGTGTCACTGGAGAATAGCCATCCATTCACCGTAAAATCACATTCTTAGGACAAGGTTGTGTCAGAACTTGTTTCTCTTTTTACCTGAGCACTTTTCACAGGCAGGGTTTCCATTTGTACAATGTGAAACACAGTTTCTTGATCAGTAGTTTCTTCAGTGATTTGTGTTTGTGGAAGATGTGAAAGTCCATCTGCATTTCCATGAAGTTTTTTCCCTTTAAATTCAATGTTGTAGGTGTGTGAGCTAAGGAACAAAGCACATCGCCCTAACTGTGCTCCAACCGTGCTGCAACCATGGTTTGCACATTTTGTGAGGCATCACACGCAAGGCGAAGGGGAAGATTTGGTTCAAAGTGTGTGAGCACCTCCTCTGATGTAATGAGCTGCTTGGCACTATTAAATGCCTTTTCACAGTCTTTTGTCCAGTTCCACTTGACATTTTGTTGCAGGAGTGTGTGTTGCGGGTGCAGAACTGTTGACAGGTCTGGTTGAAACTTGTAATACTAATTAATTAAGCCCAATACTAAGTGTAACTCACTGACATTTTAGGCTCTGGTGCCTTCAAGACTGCTTCAACTTTGTCTTTGGTTTTGTGGAGTCCATACTTGTCAATCCGATGTCCACAATACTCAATGGCATTTTTAAACAACTAATTTCTTGTTTGCCCTCAATCCATATTTTTCTAGCCTGGCCAGGACTGCTGCAAGGTTAGCTAAATGCATTCCTTTATAGACACCTGTGAAAATAATGTCATCGAGAAAACATTGTGTTCCTGGAATGCCCTGCAGAACCGGATCCAAGGCACATTGCCACACTCCTGGAGCACTGGCGTTACCGAATTCCACTCTGTTTTCCTGGAATAGACCTTTGTGAGTATTTTTCACTAGATATTTCCTGGCGTCTCTTCTACTTCCATCTATAGATAAGCTTGGGCGAGGTCGATTTTTGAAAAGTGTTTGTTACCTGCCACTGCTTTGAAAATGTCTTTGTAATCTTCATATGAGATCAGTGAGAGGGCTGACCCAGCATCCAGTTCCATCTTTAATTTAACCCGTTGTACTTTAGTTCTGAGCCATATTGCATCGTCATATTTCTCCTTGTCTTGTATGGTATGCAGCTTAAGGCAGGCCAAATGCTCCTAGGAAGACATAGAGTCTGTCTCGTTTATTCCAAGCAGTTTCCTGTCTTTGTTCCACATTTTGTTTTTCTTATATTGTTTTGATCTACAAATTTATGTATGTGTCCCTTTTTTTTGCATTGGAGATATTCTTTATCCTTCAACCAGCAATTACCAGCGTTATGTGACTTTTTGCGGCATCTGTAACAGGTCTGTAATTTATCATTAGGCTACGCACGTTTTTTTTGACAGAACACAGCTCCGTCAATTTTTCCTGAAGCTCTCCTGCATCTTTTGCCGCAGTTTCCATAGATATAGCAATTTCTAATGCACGATGCAACGTCAGATTATCCTCTGTGAGGAGTCGTTTCTGTTTGCTTTCATTGTGCAGTTGAAACGGTCTGTCAGCGCATCTGACAGCCCCTCCCCGAACTGACAGTGTTCCGACAGCCGCCAAAGCTCTGCGATGTACTCCGAAGTGGACTCGGTTTTTAACTGATTTCGTTTATGAAATCTGAATCGTTCGGCTATGACCAGTGGCTTCGGTTGGAAATGTTTTTTGAGAACCTCTGTGATCTCCTTGAAACTTTTGTCTGCTTGTTTAGCTGGTGTGATGAGGCTGCGTAGCAAGTTATAAGATTTCGCTCCCATTACGCTCAGTAACACTGCTACTATCCTCTCATCCTCTACTTTGTTAGCCAGACAGTACTGTTCAACTCGCTCCACATATGTTGTGTAGTCCTCTGTGCCGTTTTCAAAAATTTTCATTTGTCCAACGCCTCCCGACATTTTCCGTGTCGTGTTCGTTACTCACTTTCTCTGTAGGTCGTCTTTTTGTCACTTTCACAGGGTTTTTCCCTCTCTCTGTCGTTACATGCACATCGGGGATCCGTTTAAATCTCATCGCCAGTTTGTTGTGTTTGTTCTCATAACTTAACTATATAAACTCGACAGAACCTTAGTGGAACATAACTTAGTTTATTAGACATTTTTCCTAATAACATAGTGAGATCAATGCGATGATACCACATTAGGTGTTCTTCCACATAGAACACAAAATAGTGCCATTTGACAATGCATTGTTTTATCACATACATAACATGTTTACAGATTTATTTTGTAGTTTGATGTTTTTTTTTTTCTGTGTACTGATTATATTAATTTTCTAATTTCTTTTTTTTTTTCCATTGCAAGTCTCTACCTGTTGCTTTATTCAGGTACCAGAAAATCTGTAGGCACTGTATGTCTGCAGTAACTAAATTGACTTCATTTATCGTTAAATAAATTACTAATGTCTTTGTTTATGTGTTTTTTAACACACTATTGATCCATGCATTCAGAATAAGCACAGCAGCAGTGCTACATCTTGTTTTTTTGTGTGTTTTAAAATGAGCATTTGTTTGCATCTTATTATTGTCATCTCCACCTTGTCTCCCTAATGCAGGTCTGGGGCCAGTATAAAAAAAAAAAAATGTGACTCTTCCATCACCTGCTCAGATCTTTGCAGCTCCGCTCTGCTCTCACTCTCATGAATAATAAAGATCAGAGCTGAATTATTAATGCAGATTTTTGCACACAATCTGCAGGGGCCATTATCCAGATCTGTGATGGATCTCATTTAACTATGACAGATTAGATGGATCCACAGTCTGGCGACCTGCCGCCTCAATAGCAAGGAGATAATCTGCTGTCCTGGTCTTGTTTCCCATCGGACGGGAAGGTTACCACAAAATTTTCCATATGAATGAGGCTAAAGGTTTGTTTCTTTTTGATGCTGAGTGGTGGAAATGTCAGCTCCCAGGACAGGCACATTCTCTGTGCAAAGAGCAGGGTTGGAGAGTCAAACTTGAGGCTCCTCCATCTGTGAAAGGTCATGGTTCAGACTGGGCAGCCGAAAGGAGCTCTCAGATCTCTGCTTAACTTCTGAAAGCCCACGAACGAGATAATCCTCTGATTTGACACCTCAACCAGATGCTCATTACTCGCACCACCTTCTGCAGCCGGTCACTGTGAAATTTCCCGTCAGGACGAGTTTCCCTCTGTTTCATTTATACTGAATATGAAGTCGAGCACAGAAGATGACTTGCAGACAACAGTGCAAACAAGCAGCAGCTGTTGACAAAAATATGAATTTCCATTTACATTTTTAATCTCCACAAAACACCACAGAATTTCCCTAACACACAACTTTAATTTAATTATTTTCCTATTTAAGTTTAGAAACATGAAATCAAACAAAGAATGCTAAAACTCTGTAATACAGTTGTGTCTCCATTCTATATAGGTTAACTGAAAGAACACAAAACATATTTTTTTTGGCTTACTTAGCCAATAGTTCAGTTAATGTTTTTTTTTATTGAATCAAAACACCCAATTGAATTGGGTGTTTTGGTATAAAAACAATAAATCATTATTCAACAGAAGCTGGACAGGATGAAGGGCAGAGAGAAGAGAGGACAACATGTAGCAAACGGCCTAAGGCAGGGAATAAAGCCAGGGTCAATGTAATATGAGACAATCTAATATGATATTAAGTTCTTGCCACACATTCTCCAGGTGTATTTAAGTTAAGACGTTAACTGGTTCATTCTATACATAAATACATCAAAATGCGGCTCTAATTGCTTAGGGTTGGTGTCCTGCTAGAAGGTGAACGCTGCCCCTTTAGAACTTTGGGTCTCTAATTCTCTGGACATACCTAACTACCAAATAACATTTTTTCATTTCTTCTGGGAAATTCTAAGGTGTTCCCAGGCCAGCCGAGCTACATAGTCCCTCCATGGTTAAGAAGCAGTGGCTCTACTCTGATGCTGCATTCACACCAAACATGTCTGAAGAATCAAGAATGACTGGTTTACATGCAAAATCTATGAAGATGGAGGTCTAAGAGCGTCGAGAAAAGTGTGTTTTGAGTTATTCCACATGCGTCAAACACGAAACGTTTGAGTTTGTAAATCATAATGTTCACTGCTGGAGGCTTGAGCGTCAACCAGTCAAAGAGTTTCTGCTAGGTGACGTAGTTACAAATTTTCTAAAGGGGTGGGAGACCAGGAAGGGATAATGGCAGAAAATCTTATTTTTATGTTTTCTCTAAGACGAGTCAGACAAGACTAGCCCTGAAATCGACCCTCGTCCGCAAATTTCACCTCCTGCTTCTAGAGTGGGAGGTGAGTATCACCTAACTCTTAATATTTTTTCTTGTGGCTCCAGACATATGGCACAAAGGAACCAAACAATAATATCTTGCTTTTTTTCATCAAATAAAGCCAGGCCACTCTCTGAAGTTATCCCGACATTGTACAAAAAGAGTGTTTAAAACACCAAAAGTGTGACGGGAGAAGACTGGAAATGTGAACGCTTGATGCGCATCAAGTTGATGCATAAGATGGGTTTTTGATACCCCAGCAGTTTTGAGCTTAGTTGACAGCTTAGCCTTTTGACTCAGCTTTTTCTTCAGACAAGTACAGCGCCCACATTACTGCTGATGCAGCTTGAGTCCGTCTGTCAATCTCCCGCTCCATTTTTTTCCTGAGTATCATATTCAGAGATAACTATTCTGTAAATAATCAGGTACTGGGCTTGAGCTGAGGAAATAATAAGCCATACATAAAAAAGAAAAACCTTCAGAACCAAGGTACAGCAAAAGAAACCTCAATTCAGCCGATTCCTGGTCGACTTCATATTTTCTGGCTTATGACTCCTTCAGCCAGTCAAAATAAAAGTATTCAAATGGAAGTATTTTTTTTAATTATTTTCCAGGAAACATCAGAAAATTGCAAAAAATGGGTCATCGTTCCATATGCGGGTGGGATTTGTCAAAGCTTTTCAAATCAGAGAGAAATGGAAGAATTTCAAAATCTCAAATTGCAGCTCATCTGAAAAGTATTCACAGCCCTTTATTCATTTCATTTTTCAATTTTTCTCCATTTGCTTTTTTACCTTATTGCAAATTATAAGAATGTGGGAAAAGTTTTTTAAGAAAAAAAAGTACATAAATATCTCCAGCTTTTGTTCAATGTTGTAAAATCATCTGTAGCAACAATTGCAGTCTTCAAGCTTTTTGGATATGCAGTTTAGCACACCTATCTTTAGGCTGTTTTGCCCATTCTTGATTGAAATAGTTCTCAAGCTATTTTAGGTTTGATTGGAGATGTCCCTGCATTGCAATTTTAATATATCTTTAAGATGTTTAATTCGATTTAACTACAATCTGACTAAAGCCTGCACTGAGATTTTTGCTATGAACTTTGAGTTGTTGTACTGTCAAACAATTAAAAGTCACTCTCTGATTTCATGAGAACTCTGGGACAGGATTTGCTCCAAGCTACCTATGTAGATTGCCGCATTCAACTTTCCATCTATTCTCACAAGCCTGCCAGCTCCCGTTGCAGAAACATATACAGTACTGTACCCATAGCATGATGGGTACAGTATATGTCTGGGCATTAGCTGTGTCTGCTTTTCTTAGGAACATAATTGACGCGGGAGCCAGTTATTGACATATAAGTGTTACATGTTAGTCTCATCAGACTAGAGAAATTTGTTTCTTGAGAGTCTCTTGGGGTACCTTTTGTGCCTTTACTAAGGAGTGGCTTACATCTGGCCACTCTTTTAGACAGGCCTGATTATACAATTGTTGCAGTGATTGTTTTGACTCTGGAAGGTTCACCTCCCCACACAAAGAAATGAAGGAGCTGTCACAAACTGGTCCTTAGGTTTTTTGTCACACCCCTAACTGAGGTCCTCTTCCCTCTAACTGCATAGTTTATATGGCAAGCCAGGTTCAAAGACAATTTGTTTGATTTCATGCTTCATGTGTGTCAGATGTTTAGTTATGTGTGTCAGATGTTTAGTTATTCCTCTGCCTCCTTTAGAGATAATGGTACCTGCGTTAAATGTAGCATTTTTGTAGCTTTGGAGGCGAGGGTGTGTGAATTGGAAGCTCGGCTCCGTGCTATTGAAACACCTCCAGATAGCCGAGGCCCATTAGCTAGCATGGAGCCAACAAGAACAGGTTGCCCTAGTGATCCTCCA
>JAVLVB010000433.1:2245949-2266174 GCA_032876305.1 Orestias chungarensis | reverse complement strand
CTGGTAATACACTAGTCACTGTGGGCATTATAAGACTGGACCATACAAAGGGTATGCTTTTGTCAGGAAGTAGAAGCTTACTTCAATGGGAAGTTTAGCTCATCAAAAAACTGTAAAATTTTACAGAACTAGTTTAGAGCTGGTTTAAAGCCCAGCCCTGATAAACCTACGGTGGCCAAGAGGTGCGAACCACTTTCAAAATCTAAAACACTTTTACAAAGGCTGAGACAAATTTACATTTTCAAAACACAAATTTACATTACGGAAAACAAATATACCATCCCAGAAACAAATTTACAAATGACAAAATCAACCGGAAAGGGAATGTACCAACGCAGATGTTGACCCGGAAGTGATAACGGGTCGATTGTTGTAGAATGGGGCATAATCATAAAAAATAGACCCCGCATCGACTGCTGCGCATCGAGAAATACGTCCACTATCTTACACCGGGATCATCCTTTCCATAGGTAAGCAGCAGAAAGAACAACTTTCAACATGCCAGACCACTGTTCGGCGTATTTTAGTACAAATCGACTGACAGTTCGACCAGGAGTTCGGTGATTAGCTTTCACAAGTTGTTATTGTTTGAATTTTGTGAATAGAATGTTATTGTACTGTAGTTATGTCTACCAGCGAAATTATAGCCAGCAAACGTTAAACTAGGCTGTGTTTGCTCGGTTTTAAGGCCAACTGAAACTTTATAAATCATAATTTTAGCCTAATAGCATGATAAGCCGTTTCGCAAACACGCTGGGTTGCGCCGCCATATTGGGTCACGCAGAGGATGGTGGGATTGTTTGAGGGCAAACAATCCAAAGAGCTCCGTTTACATAGTTTTGAAGAAAGAAAAAATTAGTTGAGGCGACCACTGTGTACAAGTACATATCTTATTCTGTCACAAAGGGATAAATATCTAGAATTCAAGATGAGATCCTCACCACCCCTGACTGATCAAGCAAATTGGCCTCATCTGCAGCTGTCTGATTGTCTTGTTTTATGTTTGTTTTTGCAGAGCTGTGAAAACACTGTTGCAGTAATGAATGTGATGAAAGATAAATGCATGGATTAGTTTCTTTTAGTTGATGTTGAAGCAGTTGATGGCAATTTGCTTGATCAGTCAGGGCCAGAGATGACCTCATCATATTAACAACTCCAATCAGTTTTACTTGTTGTATCTTTTACTTAAATAAAACACTTAAAAATCTTGAATTCTACATATTTATCCCTTGGTGACCGAATAAGAAAACTGTACTTGTACAAATTTTTTCTTTATCAAAACTATGTAAACAGAGCTCATGTTTGCCCCCAAACAATCCCACAATCCTCTGCATGACCCAATATGGTGGCACCACCCAGCGTATCTGCGAAACGGCTGATTGCCTTAGTTTTATGTGACTACTTTAGACTTAGGCATTTAGGCTAATGATATATTCAATAATAAAGGCTTAGATTACAACTGACATAAAGATGCTATGACAGAAATAACACAAATATTGCAGATCTCCCATTTTTATTTTCAAGGTTTCCAAAAATCGAAAATTTGAGGAAGAAGTGGTGAGTACCATTGAGGAGGGACAGATTCACCGTAAGCAGGTCTCCTATGGAGTAAGAACGCTGTCAAATCTATATGTGAATAAAGTTCTTGTACCCAAAATTCTACTGAAATATTTGAGAGTCTGAGAGTATGTATCTAAAAGCTGTGAGTGCAAAGTCCTATGAATACAACTCAAATTTTTACGACTTCGAACTCTTCCTTTCTCTGAAGACACAAATTCAACTTCGTGGGTAAAAAGAGTAAAAAATTGTTACGATGACATCACAGAGCAGTAATCAATCTGCCATCTTTTCAAACACAGCCTCTCCAAATTTAAAGATGGCGAAAGACAGTGGACCAGGTGGAGCAACAGCCGCAGGTGGAGCATAACTGGTAATATACTGTCAATATATATCTCCATAAAAACAAGTGGTTGCTCCACCCGGTCCACTGTCATTCGTCATCTTTAAATTTGGAGCGGGCTCTGCTTGATGTAATCGCGGATCATGAACTTTATTGACATATAAATACGAATACGAATAAAATTGTGGATCCACCTTTTTGACGGTGATCTTACTCCATACTCTCCTGTGATATGCTGTGCAAGTTTGGTCAGGGAAGCTGTAACATCGTCATTTGATGAAAGCTACCACGTTCTAGTCCTGAAAAATAATGTTGGCTTAGTGATTTCGTTACAAGGCAGACCGGAGGTGCTGAGAGCTGCAAAGAGGGTGATTTACCAAGCGTCAGAACGGCAAACTCCAAAAGACGTCAACAGTCACCTATATCCGGGATGATGTTGGAACAGGGGATGTTCTTCAGCGTTGGGAACACACTGAGGAGACGCAGTGTGGCATCGACGACCACTTTTATACATATATATATATACATATATATATATACAAAAATCAACCAAGTCCATTAACTCAAACAAGAACAGTATAAATACAGTTTATGGTATTAAAAAAGACATCAAATAAACTAGTAATAAAAACTAAATAGCATTTTATATATTTATATATATATATTCTTTCCATTTTTGAGGTGTGTCTTCACCAGTTTTTAAACATCTAGACATCTAGACAATTTTGTTTTTTCACATTTACTAAATTGTGGAAACCAATCTTTATATGATTTCACATATTAATCATTGCACTTAGATCAGAAATTTGAGCTATTTAAACAAATACATGTATTTTGTTCAATACCCTATAATTTCAGCTCTGATGTTTGTTTAGCATTAATGTCCTGGGAGTCAACCCCAGTGTTGAATATTTACTGATTAAAAGCACTCTGAGGTTTTACATCCCTACATCCCCATAAGGTCCTTTAGGTCTCTTGACCAAGACTTGCTGATTGTCCCTCATAAAGACTGAAAACTCAAGGAGAAAGGATTGGTGGTTTCTTTAAAAAGCCACTAAAATGTTTTTGTTCCCATTCTAGGGGGTCTTTTGTCTTTTGTTGGCCCTAGTGTCCCTTATATATCAGTAAGCTGACAGGAAAGGGGGGAAGACATGCAGAAAATGTTGTTGGGACTACGAATCTGCGACGGCCTCCCACTACCACTACGCCACCACAGCACAACCAGCTAAAAAGTCTTTATATGTTACTTGTAATTAATTTGCCATAACCAAATAGAAAGTAGTATAAATACATTTGAAAAGAACTGGAAATGCTTCTACACATACATGATAAAAAATAAATAAATTGAAGGAAGCACATGAATAATGATCTCTGGACGGATTGATGTTTTTGTTGATTTATTTCTTTTTTTGCGTTAAGGTCTCAAACAAAATGGCACAGTTTGAACACAGAATAAGGCCATTGGCCTATTCAGAACAAGTTGACAGAAGTGTAAACATACTGATTTAATGAACGATTAACATTAAACTTGGGTTATGAATGTGATTAAACATTCCAAACTCTACCATTAAAAAATTATAAGATTTGCTACTTGCTGTCCCACTCTCTGAAGCTTAGTGAACAAAAAAGTCCCTGGAGATAGATTAAGTTAAAATATCTCAGGTCTGCAAAGGTCACCTGGTACAAAAACTTAGTCTCTACTCCCTTTTAGGAGAAGGTGAACAGCATCATTAATTTAAACACCCTAAAAATGAGAGAGATTAGGTTCATGTTAATTTTTTTAGGTGTCCTGATCTGCATACAGAATATTAACCAGGCTTAGGTTTATATAAAGAGTCTTTTTAGGTGGACTGTAAGCACACTTTGAATAAATCCAGCTGGCTTTGTGTTAATATTGTTCTCTCTGCATTATCCTCGATCACTTCTCCTCACTGTGGAAGAAGCATTGGCCTCGGTGCCCAGGGGCCTCGCTGACATTCTTTATTATTTATGAATCTGATTAATAATCTGCCACCCTGCTGCAGGAGAAGTTAAGATCCATAAAAGGGCCCAGAAGAAAAAGCAGCGCTGGGGTGTAATTCAAATTCAACGTGCTGCAGAGAAGAAAAGGAAAGGGCTCATCATCTCCCAGGAGCTTAATGAGAATAAAAGCTGAGACAATGCTCCTGGAAATCCCAGACTCAGCTGGGTTCTCTTGAGGTGGTGCTTGCAGTGTTAAACACATTGGAAGAGACAGGAAAGATGTGTGTGGCAGAGCATGTTTCCGGACTTGGTTATATCTGGTCTTAAAGAAAAAAGAATGAAGCCAAAAATGCATTTTTAGACATACATACATGTTGATGCGCAGGAAGATTTCGAAATCTAATTGCAGCATCAACCTCCTGGAAGGAATTCAAATCTGTCCACAGAACCAGCAAAGCAAAGCCATAGATGGTGGTCAAAAGGGAAGGCAGGGTCAGTTAAAAGGCTTATGAACTCAAAGGCTGTTACTGAACTTGAGGGTGTGAAGCATGTAAAGAGAGACCTGCCAGGTGAATTACAAAGTGAATGACAAGCCAGAAGGAACAGCACGGGGAATCATAGACTACTCAGTTGTTCAGTAACATGTATGTAACAGGAGAAATTGCAGAAACAATTAGACAGAATGGTAAAAAATATTTTTAAAACTTACAATTTTCATAAGCTTTACTTCTATTTCATAGTCTTTAATGTATGTAAGTCTACATATTTTAAAGGCTTCCTTAAAATATCTAAAAAAGACAAATTGTCCGGTAGATTAGGGCAATCAATTACTTAATGACAAAAAAATGTTGTGTATATTAACAGAATTAAAGTGGGGGTAGCTTGTCTCTAAAGCCCAGCACTAAAGCTGGGCTGGGAGTTAAGGCAAGCTCTCATCCACTGTTGGTTCCCAGTTATAAGAGAAGCATGACATTTTGGAAAAGTCTAAACCTCGATAACACATTTATGTCTAGATCATGGCATTTTAATTAAAACCACAGCAGTCTTATCTCTTCTCTTACCTCCAACAGGGATTCACAATGGAAATCAATGTCAATACAATCATGGAAATTTGTCTCAGTTCCACATTGTACATGGATTTGTAGGGGTTTATATCAGTTGGGAAAGCACTGTCATTGTCAGAATGTTAGGTTATATTGTTATTCTTGAAAAATCACACTAATGCCATGGAAGGAGCATTTCTGAATGTGGAAAAAAAGTAAAAATAGAGCAAATAAAGTCGGGGGAATAATTTATTTTTGTCTAGTAGTTAAAATAGGCCCTTTTTCTGAGAGCTTCTCTTTCACACACATTATCAGGTCAAACTACAAATTAGTTTATATGATAAGACTTAGACTTTATGTCTTTAAGCCAATTTCTAACATATATGGCAACATGAACAGGCTGATTTTGAATTCTGAAGATCAATTTTTACAAACCTTTTGGTACAAATTGGTAGTAATTTCAAACAAACTTTGAGTTCTTCAGGAGGAAACGCTGATTCAGCATGATTTAGCTTGCATTTCTACTACACTCAATGTCACCACCTTATTGACACAGTGTCCATATTTTGTGACTCTTTAGAACCCTTTAACAATTTTTTTTCAGAATAGTGGGTAAGGACAAATCTAGCATAATTTAACATTGTTGGATTTTCTGTGATTGGCACACTGCAGGATTAACAGGTGTACAAAGGGTGGCTGGCGGAAAAGAAATAGCACTAAGGTCTCAACTAGCTCATTACACCTGCTGCTATCGATTCCCTACTTTTGTCCCACTTATAGAAGGTGCGTTGATGAATAAATCAATATTTGTATTCACCCCTATTTAAGAGACTTAGCATCATCAACTGGAACTGTTGGTTGATATGAACATCTGCATTTGAATATATATATCAAAATCTAAACCACGCTTCTAAATTTTAGCTGGAAAAATAATAAAATACAAATAATTTTGGTAATGCTAACTAATCTGAAATTGGGAAAGGTTTTGTCTGATTCAATATTAGAAACAAATGTTGTGTTGTCATACAGTTGCATTAAATATGTAAATTTTTGTATCAGCTTCATGTATACTTTGTAGATGAATGCCCAATAGTGTAATGCAGTGTCCAAGCTGCAAGTAAGAGCAGGGCTAATACAAACTTCTTATTATAAACCCAGATTGCACAGTATGCAATTGTCATACATGATTATGACATGATATTTAAGAGAAGTATGCTCTTTCTTATACCTTTATAGAGCAATTTCCTATATTTCAATAAACACAATACAAACTAGAATTGCTATACCTAAAATGTGGGACATTTGGTGACCAGGCATGATACATGTTTTTTGCCATTATGTATTTCTAAAGATGATCTTTACTACAACTTTCCCTGCTCTTCTGTCAGTTTTTCTCTTCTCCAAGCCCTCCTCCTCCGCATCAGGTCATTTTTCACACATGTCATCTCTGGGATGTCACACCTGAGCAGCCTCTCTCTCTCTGCTGAGGATCTATGAGCGCTGGATTTCATATTTTCAGCTTATTTACTTCGTAGTTTGTTTTCATTTTTTTCCCCCCTCGCAGTTGCGGGTCATTTGACAATTTAGAGTCGTTTTCAAATCTCCGCCACAGAAACACTCATACATTATAACTCTGCCTCTCCTTCTCCACCTCGCAGGCTGAAAAGAGAACAGGAGGAAATATGTTTCTGCCACATGCTGATTTACAGCAAGCTGCCACTGGAGGCTGAAAGATATTTGTTTCCATATGGCCGCCGGTGAGTCAGATGGCAACTGTTACTGCGTCTTCATATCCTCAACAGCGCCTGATGATCTCCAACATCCACATATGGAAAAATTTGCAGATATGCTTTACAAAAACACAACAAAACAAGGTATTTGGGTTAGCTGGAAATACTTAGGAGCACAGGGGGTTATTTTTCAGGACAAAAATTTGTAAAGGATAAAGAAAAAACGAACACGTTTTTTTTTTTTAATCTCATCAGAAAACTTTAACTAGTAAATCTCAGAGAGTGCCTGTGTCTAAGTAAATAGGCCTTTCATTAATTTTTTGACCAAAGTAATTTACGTTAAGGCGAGTTATAGCTGTAGGGGGAAAAAAAAGGCTGCTGTGATTTTTATTCTCCATTATTCGTAACCGTTTTATGCACTCAGTCCACGCCAAAGTGAGCTTTCTTTCTTTATGACATCGACTGAGGTCTGCAGGTTTGTCAAGCCTTTTCTCCTGGAAGTCAGCAATAAAAAGTTAACAATGTGCTAGTGATAAATGAGAGCAGTAAGAACATGATGAGGTTCACTATGATATTCCCTTCTGTAACAGCCTTACATCAGTGTTTACAGCAGCAGCGTCAGCGAAAAAACTGTGGTTAAACTATGACAGAAAACAATCAATTCAGGTTTACAATGTGATTGGAACTGAAATCTGCTGGTTTCCCGCTAATTATATACTGATTTATCAAACAGAAAAAGGTCTCATTGGAAATAAAACCTAAGACAGCATTTAACTTGCTGTAGCTTTAAACTAGAGTAAACTAGCAAGGACTGTTTCTGTTTAACTAAGCCCACATAACTTTCATAGTATTTAATTGAGATTCATCACTAAAGAAATTCGGTAGTTCAGAAACCAGAATGTTTTGTGACTATCAGTCAAATATGCACTTTGTACAAGATAGGGCTGCATGACAAACAGAAAAAAGATGGTAACCAAGACCATTTTCAGATTTATTTTAAAGTGCAAAGACAAATGTAAACAAGTACTCACACTGTAAATAAATAAATAATTAACACTTTATCTATCTGGTCAAATCATATCCACCAAAGCTTTTATCAGTTTCTTCATCCATGCAGCCAATATTTCAATCTTCCTCCATTTCTCTTTTTTGCATGTTCCATTCACAAACCAGATGACTGTAAAAACATGTCACATAATTGTTTCGATTTTATAGCTTAAAAGCCGGGTGAAAAGAGACTGGAAAAAGTTGTTGTTTATTGAGTCAGTGAATTAAAAAACTAATAGTATTTATTTTTTTGTAATATGAATAGCTGTAATGTAGAGTAGTGACAAAGTAGGAGGTCCATTTATAGAGGCTGTATTGCTCGACACAGCTTTCCTGAGTTGGATTCCTGTGTGGGCCCTGGACAAGCCCTCTCTTTTCACTCCCAGGACTAAGTTTGATCATTGCCCTCTGCCTTATGGAGTTAACCCAGTAATCTGGGCTTTATCTGCAGTAATAAGGGCGTTGGTGCAATCAATTATTGTAAAGTCATCTATTTTCAAGGTATTTGATAAAAATAATGAAATCCTGGATACGAGTAGGTGAACGAGGCCTCCTTTGTAGCCTGGCTGGGTTATGTCTAAGATATAAATAAGGTGAGGAGCTCCATCATACAACCTGTGCCTTGAAGTTGTCATAGAAAAAATTCAGCCACCTGATCATTGTGCTACCCAGATACCTCCATTTGAAAGGTTTTAAAGTCACCAGATTTTCTCTTACTGGAGCACTAGGAGACCCAGACCTTAACCTTGAAAGTATTGCATATTTATTTCCAGTTTTTAAACAGGGAATTCTTCCATTCAAAACCTCTGAGAACAATTTCATTTCAAATAGATATAATATAACAGTATTTTTGAAAATGGAAGAGCTAAGCTTTTTCTTGAAATTCTGCTGTTTATCTTTCTTGTTGACCGTATTGTTTGTTTAGCAAAAATGATGCAATCCTAAAATGATGGGATTTTTTAAACAGTAGAAAATTAATATTTTTTTCCAAAAAACAGGGAGTTATGTTTTGTAGCAAATTCTACTGTCATTTATCTGGAAGGTGTGGTAATTAAAACATACAGAGTCAGAATGTTCTGAGGGAGCCTTTTGGGATGTCCATGATATGAATCTGTGCTGACATAATTCCAACATGTTCATGGTCATCATGTCATTTTGGGATTTAGTTTCCTGACCCACATGAAGAATCCCATTTACATGCTCTCCAATCTTTCAGACATGATGAAAAGTTTCTTTGTTTAATATACAGCAATTAAAACAAAGTTAGTTTAGCCCCACAGACATTTATAAGTTTGTCTCAGTAATGGAAACTAACAAAATAGGTATCCTCAGAGGTTTCCTATCCACAGCCATCTGGTTGAAACTTTGGCTGTGAAACAATGATTCCCAACTGAGTCCTTATATGAAACTTTAATTTACGGAGAGAGTGCGTGATCACGGTGTGGTGAATCATTGGCCTAAGTGGCTGAACAACAAAACTCTACCAGCTCTGCTTGCTGAATGCTCACAAAAGCAGCCACGGGTCTCTAAAACAAGATGAAAAATAAAAGACTTGAATCACTGTTTTTAATATAAAAAGCATCAGCTGCTTGTTTTGTAAAATAATTAACCTCAATGGCATTATTTTTTTTCCTTTGGATTTTACAAGGTAATTTTAAACTATCCATAACCGGCATCCCTATTGTTCTCTATATCTTCCTGTGTGCATCCTGATGCAGCTACTTGTGAGAAATAACATACCACTCTGCAACCATGAGAAGATTGAAGCTGAGGTGTGATGTCAGTCCACTTCACATTTTCAAAGTAAACAGCTACTGGGGCATTTCCTTTTTGATTTGTTAGCTTTACTAAACACTATCAGCAACATTTTCACAGATTCCTAGTCAAATTCCAAGGTATTTAAACTGAACTAAATGAAGACCACTGAGATTGTATATTGCAATAAAGGCAAAACAGAGGTGGTGTTTCAGCTGCAAGAAGTTTAGCCTGACTGTATATTTTTAGCTATAATACAACTTGGATGCATGGACATTGAAGACAAAGTGAAAGGATCAACTTCATAACTTTTAAAAATTTTCTTTCTATTCCTTTTTCAGGTTTTCTATTACTATCGTTTGTGACTGGTGAATATCAAATTCCAATGGTATTGTTTCAAACAGTTGATGTGACATGCCAGTCTACCAGTCACACCAATGAAATTCCTTTAATATGTTGTGTAGGTGTTCGGAAGCACTATTTTTTTCCTTAAATACTTTATTTTAGAGTGGTTTTTTAATGTTTCAAGATTAATCAACATTTTATGGTGCACCAATGTGCTAGATAATTGTTGAGTAGTACTCAAGGCCAACCATTGCTCAGCGACTGAGTCCTCTGGCAGCCGTCAAGTATAGCATGCAAAAGTTATGCCTGCTTTAAATGCTCCTATATACGATGTAAGCTGGAGTTTCATCGTTCTAAGTTAATAAAATACATATGAAACGGACAATAAAAGAATTGTATGTGCATACATTAAATGCTCGCTTTATACACTCAGCAGCCAAATGGTTAGGTACACCTGTCCCACTGGTTGTTAATGCAAATTCCTAGTCAGCCAATCACATAGCACCAACTCAATGCAGTTCAAACTAAGCTTCAGAATGGGGAAGAAAGGTGATTTAAGTGACTTTGAGCTTGACATGGTTGTTGGTGCCAGGTGGGCTAGTATGAGTATTTCAGAAACTGCTAATCTACTGGGATTTTCATGCACAAGCCTCTCTAGGGTTACAGAGAATGATCTGAAAAAGAGAACATATCCAGTGAGCGGCACTCCTCTGGGTAAAAAGGCCTTTTTGATGCCAGAGGTCAGAGGTGAATTGACCGACTGGAGTTGATATTAAGGCAACAGTTACTCAAATAACCACTCTTTACAACCAAGGTATGCAGAAGAGAATCTCAGAACACACAACATGTCGAACATTGAACCAGATGGGGTAAAGAATCAGAAGACCCCACACTGGGTGCCACTTCTTCAGCTAAGAACAGGAAACTGAGGCTACAATTTGCACGGTCTCACAGAATTTGAACAATAGAAGAATGGATAAATGTTGCCTGGTTTGATTAGTCTCAATTTCTGCTGCATAACTTGGATGGTAGGGTCAGAATTTGTGTCAACAACATGAAGGCATGGATCCATCCTGCCTTGTATCAACGGTTCATGCGGCTGGTGGTGGTGTAATGGTGTGGTGTATATTTTATTGGCTGTCTTTGGGCTCCTTAGTACCAATTGAGCATTGTTGCAACACCAAAGCCTACCTGAGTATTGTTGCTGACCATGTCCATCCCTTTATGACATCAGTATATCAATCTTCTGATGGCTCCTTCCAGCAGGATAACGCTCCATGTCATGAAGCTCAAATCACCTCAGACTGGTTTCTTGAACATGACAATGAGGTTACTGTACTTAAATAGCCGCCACAGTCACCAAATCTCAATCCAATAGAGCACGTTTGGGATGTGGCGGAAAGGGAGATTTGCACCATGGATGTGCAGCCAACAATTCTGCAGTAACTGCATTATGCTATCAAGTCAATATGGACCAAATTCTCTCAGGAATGTTTCCAGTACTTTTTTGAATCTATGCTACAAAGGATTAAGACAGTTCTGAAAGGTGTACCTAATAAAGTGGTTGTTAGGTGTATTTCAAATTCAATAAATAGCTGTTAGTGCTGGGATAGTTTTAAAGTTAATTTTCTTTGTTTTTCTTTTTTCTCTCTAAAAGGTTGAGGTGAGGTTAGTTTAAATTAGGAAGGATGAGGGGAGGAAGGGCCAAAACCAAAAAAATAAAAATAAAGCAACAACCCATCATGGGCGGAAAACGACCAAGAAGAACAAAAACTAAACCTACAGAGATCAAAATATTAAGGACAGAGTCCAGCAAAGGTTGTCCGGGAGGACGACAGGAGTCCAGCGAAGGCCATCCAGGAGGACGGTAAGGGTCCAGCCGAGGGCGTCCCGTAGGACGACGGAATGCACGAAGTTCGGGAAGGCGTACAGGAGGACGACAGGAGGCAGGAAGATCTAGAGGTTGTCCGACAGGACGACGACAGGAGGCATGAAGATCTGGATGTCATCCGACAGGACGACGACAGAAGGCAAGAAGATCTGGAGGTCGTCCCATAGGAAGACGACCAGAACCATGAGGACTTGGAGGTCGTCCAACAGGACGATGACAGGAACCACGAAGATCCGGTGGCCGCCGAGCAGGATGACGCCAAAGCGTGGGCCCAACTGTGGACGGTTGTCTGCGCCGGACCATAGTCTTTGTGGCTGTTTAAGGCAGGAGAAAGGAGAAGCTATCTGGGAACATCTGATGGCGGAGAGCCCTCGGCGGATGTCAATGGCAGCGTAAAATCCTTTGCGAAACTAGAGGCGGGTCGCAACGGACACCTTCTGAAATCCCAGGAGCTGATTGAAGCGGTTCACATCTGACCCCCTCTGGAAACACAGGAGGTAGGCCTCTTCAGGTTTCCTGAAGAGGCAGGTCAAGCCTGACCTCTTCAGGAAACGCTGGAGCTAGAGGCAGGTCACTCCGTACCCCGTCAGACACTCCAGCGAGAGACAGGTGATCATCAACTGTCTCTAGAGGCAGGAACTTAGTGTCTTCCTAGGCTGTTGCTCATCAGCTAGTTCCCTCTCGGACAGGGACTCAGACACTAGCCTCTCCTGAGGCTCGGGCCCTGTACTAGGCTCCTCCTGGAGCGGGAGCTCAGTAGTAGGCTCTTTCTGGAGCGAGAGCTCTGGAGCAGGCTCCTCCTGGAGCAAGAGCTCTGGGGCAGGCTCTTCCTGGAGCGAGAGCTCTGGAACAGGCTCCTCCTGGAGCGAGAGCTCTGAGGCAGGCTCCTCCTGGAGCGAGAGCTCTGAGGCAGGCTCCTCCTGGAGCGAGAGCTCTGAGACCGGCAGTATAATTTCTGCCATGTCCTGGGCGTGACGGAAAGCAGAATACACGGGGTAAAATCTAAATCCTCAGTGAGGGGACCTAAATAGGGAGAGTGATGAATAAAATTGGTAGGGAGCGGTGGAGAGAAGGAAGACGATGAGGAACAGGAGACTGGAGACGAAGAAGATGACACGGAAGTGATATCAGGCCTGGAGCTCACCGGTGTTGAGCCCCCGCCCCCGGCTGAAAACTCAGAAAGAGCCAGGGCGTCGGCGAGCGTTTCTTGCGACAGGAGGAACGTGAAGACGGCATGACGGATGGCGGACGTGCGGAAGTACGGACCGGGGGTGAATCTCTGCTTGTGTTGATCTGGCTGGATCGTTCTGTAAATAAATAAATGTCAATGCTTAGAAGCAAGTTATGGGTCTGGCCTTTTGGGAATCTTGCCTGGACGTATTTTACACTTGAGATTTAACTAACCATATCTTTCGATTTAAGCCATTGAATGCTTTGAAAATAGAACATTGCAATTCAAACCAAAATATGCTGTAATTTCTCAGGCATAGATCTTTGTAACACTTGTCATTGTCAACTGTTTATAAATGTGTATCCTCATTTGTGAATGAATGAAGCTTAAAATCTATAAAAAAATATATGACACTAAATAAAGTTTTTTTTAAACATATATACTTACATAGCCGAAGTTATAATGCTCCACCTGTGAAAGGAAATATGCTGGGCTGCTTCATGGAGCTCAGACAATAATTTGTGAGTGCTAAACTGCAGGATAGCCCATCGTGTTATGTTATGGTGATAGCTAGGGTTTGGCTGGTGTGGCTTTTTGATGGTATTTCTGTCTTGCATATTTCAAAATTAGAAAGAGAAAAGGAACAGCGTTTTCAGAAGGACTAAAAACCCAGGTGTTAGAGCAAGCGGCGCCAATTAATTTCCTTGCATTCTTATACTGTAATCCTCCCTTTTGTACCCAGTAAAATGCGTCAAATTTGTGGAAATGTCAATGGTGTTATTTCATGTAATACAGGTGAAAGAAGCAGTGGAAAGAAATGCTGCTGGTTTAGGGAAAGTTCAAATCAATTTTAAAGCCTCCTATCTGGACAAAATACATGAAAGAAAAGTGGTGAGAAAATGCTGAAAAAGATAAGATTATGTTATGGTTTCCTCAGGACCAAGCATGAACCATGACTGAAGGTCTGAATTTAGCTGTTCTGCAGGTTAGGGTTGTTTCCTGCTGTCACTCTGCTGAACATTTTTAACTTCATTCATTCTGAGGTCAGGGACCAGGATAAGCTCAGTGATCACAACACAGTCAAGGTCTGCTGCCGCTGCCACCGAGTGACAGCTTTAAATCTAAATCTGGGTCTGGCTGCCAGTCACGTTGAAAGAGAGATGGGACAATATCAAGGAGAACTGCCTTTTGTCCAATCAACCAAAAGGAAAGCTAAAATGCGGAGTTATACCATTTTCTGATTTTCTTTTGGGTTTGAAATGTGAAGGAAGGAAACACCCTAGATCTAAACATGGGTTCTGATTTAGAAAGTGGTACAGGATGGAATGATCAAATTTACTGTTGAGGTGATAAAATGCTCCGACAGAATTGCAGGGAAGCAGGATTTCCTATAATTTTCTGTCAATCATTTACACCGTTATGATCCCCTGATGGAAAACGGAAAAAAAGGCTCTCTGTCTTTGAACATGGCAGGGTAATTGAACTTCACAAGAAAACGGGGGCCTTTGGTGCAAATGTTATGACAGTCGATTTAAACATTTTAAAGGCTCATGATCAAGTTATAGAACAAAAAACCTGAGGATCCAACAGGCTTGTGAAGACATAGGCAAAGCTTTGACCTAGATAGAAGCATGTACTAATGAAACATTTAAATGTACAGGTGCATTTTCAAGGAATCAAGAAATCAAGGTATTATATTTGTCATCACATCACATGTGGTACATGAGGTTGGACAAAACTCAAATCCCACGGTCCAGTTTACACCCTGAGAGAAATTTTAAAATAGCTACAAAATAAGAATAATATAATAAAATATAAAGAAATATAAGAGAAATAGGATTTTGACTACACAAAATCTACAATATGGGACTTTCGGACATAGCAGCAAAGAAAATTCGGAGTGCAAAATTTGCTGTAGCATAATGGATGGTTAATAAAGTGACATATTAAAGTGGCATTTTAAAGTGTGATATTAAAGTGAACAGTGCCGGTTAAATGAGAAAGTTTTTTTTTTTTTCATTTCCTTGCGTGTGTTTGAGAGTCTCACAGCTTCAGGAATGAAGCTGTTTCTCATTCTGGTGGTTTTCCACTTTATACTCCGCTGCCTCCTGCCTGAGGGAAGCGGAACAAAAAGTGAGTGTGCTGGGTGGGTGGGATTCTTCATGATGGCGGAGGCCCTATTACTGCATCTGGAGGTGTAAATGTCTGTGGTGCTGGGGACGCTGACTCCAACAGTCCTCTGTGCAGTCTTCAACACTCTGCAGAGCTTTCCTGTCTGCAACAGAGCAGCTTCCATGCCACATGTTGATGCTGGAGCACAGTACGCTCTCCACCACACATCTGTAGAAGGAGGTGACGACTGAGCACCCGAGTCCAGCTCTTCTCAACCTCCTGAGGAAGTAATTCACAGTAATTCAGAGGTTGTTATCTCTACAACAGCCCTCCAGGTGTTCCACATCCTGCCTGTAGCTGGAGTCATCACTGTTTGTGATACATCCAACCACTGCTGTGTCGTCCGCAAACTTCACAATATGACAGCCTGGATGGACAGGCGAGCAGTCATATGTGAGCAATGTGAACAGGAGGGGGCTCAACACACAGCCCTGAGGGGAGCCAGTGCTGAGGTTAATGGTAGGGGAGGAGATGTTGTGAATCCCCACAGACTCTGGCCTGTTGGTAAGGAAGTCCAGGACCCAGTTGCAGATGGAAGAGCTCAGATCAAGTGAGCACAGTGTGTTTATCTGGGTCTGAGTAATCATGGTGTTGAACGCGGATGTGAAGTCCATAAACAGCATACGGACGTAGGAATCCTTCTACTCCACGTGGATGAGGGCAGTGTGGACCACGGACAAAATGGCGTCCTCTGTGGATCGATTTTTCCTGTTTGACGCTGATGTTGGCTTTGATGTGGGTCTGAACTAGTCTATCACAGCACTCTGTGACTATCGGTGTGAGGGCTACTGGTCGATAGTCATTCAGACCTGTAACTGCGGAGCTCTTTGGGACCGGGATGATGGTGGCGGTCTTCATGCAGGTGTTGACAGCTGCCTGGATGAGGGAGGCGTTGAAGATGTCCGCCAGCACGTCTGAGAGCTGGTTCGCGCACTCTCTCAGCACCCGTTGTCTGGGCCAGCAGCTTTCCGGGGGTTGATCCTCCTCAGCGTCCTCCTTACTTCTGCTGGAGTCACACTGAGGGGCTCTTCTCCTGGTGAAGTCGAGATTCTGGTGCTGGGGAAGGTGTCAGGGTTCTCAAATCGGGCGTAGAATTGGTTGAGAGCCTCAGGCAGGGAGGGGTCTATGGGGCATTGTGCAGCTTTAGATTTATAGTATGTAATACACTTGATGCGCTTCCACATGCTCTGGGGATCATGGGAGGAAAAGTGCGCCTGGATTCTCTGAGCATATGCAGCTTTTGCCCTCTTAACTCCTGCAGTCAGCTTCTTCTTGCCCTCCTGAGCTCTTGTGAGTCACCAGACCTAAATGCAGCATCCCTGGCTTTCAGCAGAGAACGCACCTCTGCATTCAGCCAGGGTTTCTGGTTCGGGTGGCAAGTCACAGTGTTGGTGGTGGTGACATCCTCCACACATTTGCTTATATACCCCAGAAAAGCGGATGTGTACTCCTCCAGGTCCAGCTCCCCCTCGTACTCAGCAGCCTCCCTGAAGACCTGCCAGTCTGTGCAGTCGAAGCAGTCCTGCAGCACAGCGTCGACGTCACTGGGCCACACAGTGATGGTCCTCTGTGTGGGTCTGGAGCGTTGCAGCGGGGAATGGTATGCAGGCACCAGCATGACGGAAATGTGATCGGAGAGCCTGAGGCGGGGCTCTGTATGCGTCTCTTAGGTAGGTGTAAACAAGGTCCAGCGTGTTATTTCCACGTGTTGGAATGTTCACATGCTGCTTAAACCTCGGCATGCAGTTCGTCAGTTCTACGTGGTTAAAATTTCCCGCTACCACGTAGAACGCCTCCGGGTGCTTGTTCTGAAGCGAGCTGAGGTTGTCATTGAGCTCCTTCAGCACGATGTTAGAATTAGCATCCGGCGCTATGTAAACAGCAATAACGAACACAGCCGTAAACTCCCGAGGCACATAGTGAGGTCTGCACTTCACAGTCAACTGTTCTGTCGCCTCGGAGCAGTGGCTGTTTTCCAAAACGCATTTGTGTACCAACCTTTGTTTATATAGATGCACAGTCCGCCCCCGCGGGCTGGTTGTGGTCTGCTCGGAACAGCTGCCGGCCGGCGAGTTGGAAGGCTGAGTCCGGCATGGCGTCGTTCAGCCAGGTTTCTGTGAGACAAATCACAGCGCAGTTCCTCATGTCCTCACAAGCACTGATCCTCAGCCGCAGCAGGTCCAGCTTGTTGTCCAAAGAGCGGATGTTGGACAGGAAAAGTGACGGAATCGGGGGTCGGTTAGCATTAGCCTTTAGCCTGGCTAGCAGACCGCCGCGCTTTCCCCTCTTCTGCCGCCTCTTGCATCTCCTCCGCCGGCCCTTTGTCTGTAGCGCTCTGCTCCCCCACGCCGAAGTCCGGAGGAGCTGTAGTCTGCCCAGCTTTGCTCGGATGTTATTTTCTAGGTTTTTGGTGACCAAACTGTCCTTAATCCTACAAAGTTCAGTCCTGCCATATCTCATATGCATGAGGCGCATGAGTTTGGGGTCGGAATCAACGTAAAAACAACTTAAATCAGGGTGCTCCTTAGGAGCGTGAAAAGCCGCTGCACTACTGCCTGCCGCCATCTTTATTATCCTGATTGTGTGACAGAAAAAAAAAGCTGGTTAAAACCGATGCTTTCAAAGGTATTGACATAGCAAGTACAACCAATAGGAAATTGATGGCCTCTATGAAGCTGTGCTGATGATATTGAGGTACTTTTTCTCACCAGCTTATTGAATAAAAAATCCACAGAGCATATCTAAGTAAATTATTGATGTGCGCAACAAAAAGGTAAACACAGACACACAATAAAATAATTACTTAATAAACATTGTTGTTTAGAAAAAAAAATCTCAATTTAAAAATCAAACAGTTTTTAATCTTTTGAAAAGATTAATATAAACAAGTTGCTTTCATTGTTATCTCTGCTGGCAGCCGGAAGATTCGGTACACAAATATACTTTACATTATTCCTTTACATTAACTGAGGCATGAGTCCATAACTACAATATAAAACAGTCCTTTTCTGCTAGAAGATCACTTTTATTTTTCATACCAATAAGTTGTCTAGAATACAGTTATGTGTGTCACTAAATGCCAAGACAAAGGAAACAGTACCAATAGTAGTTGGAATAATTTAGGCTGTTTTGTACTTGCTAAGTAAGTGTGGAGTTTGGCCAATTAGATATATATATATATATATATATATATTTATCAGGAATCAGTGTGAAGCCTAAGGCAACACAAACAAAGACAACACCCATGAATGAGATCTAGAAAGCTTTGCAACCTTCATACTTTGTTAAACATGAAGCCGGAGGAAGAATTCAATAGGTTCAGATGAAGTAATGTGTGTATTTGGGTGTAATTAGCTCTGGTTTGATTTACTGCTTTGATGAACTTTTGAACATGAAACAAGTTGAAAAGCCCTGAGGTCGACTCCGATCAGCTGATATGGACACGACACTGATGTGACTTTGATCTACCCACTACAGAAAAGAAAAGGAATTTACAGATTATCTCACATGCAAATCGCAGATTTGCCTCACAGCTCACAACAACACTTTCACACAATTACATCATGTGTTCTGCTGAGAAAAAAAAAAAAAAAAGTTGGCAGTGCTTCTCTTGCAACAGCAATCACATGCAAATACTGTGTGGAGTAAGAAATCCCTAAAATTTCCCATATGTAAGGGACTATTAAAACATGCTTAGATAACTACATGGAACCATCAAAGAATTTGATGGTTCCATGCAGTTATCTGTTGGTTTGCTTATACTCATTTAATACTCAATCATTCTACCACCTCAGGGTGTAAAACAATGAGTATACCAAGCCATGCCTCATACTTCCTGCAAACATGTGATTTTAACCATTGTGGGTGTGCTCCTTTAGTTTGAAATTTATTCATTCCATTCTTCCATTCCAATATTTTCATTTTTTTCCCCTGTGTGCCCACAGAAATATGGCTTATAGAAAGCAAAAGCTAACATTTAGCTGCTTTTAGGAAAATTATTTTAAACACAGGACTGTGAGATTCAAATTGGAAACCCAACTATTATGACTTTGAATTTTCATCTCATATAGACTTGCCTTTATCTTTAAAGTGCATTCTCTTTCTAGAAATTCTTACTATTATGGCATCAGAAAATCTTAGGAAATGTTTAAAAAGTAATTTTTCAAGTTGCTTTGATTATTAAAAATAGAGCTTCCTAAGTTCTCAACAGAAGTTTTACATCTGACTTAACTCCTGGAGAATATTTGTTACAAAAGATAAAGAGTTACAGACATCCAATGATAATTTAGAACATACCAATCACAGATTTTTGGTTTTACTTTAAGAAGTGTAAGTTAGATGGACTTCAATGCCAAAAATAAATACGTAGATACATGATTAACTTTTGTTATTATTTATGTTACTAATTTGAGCAAAAATGATCTCTCTTGAATTTACATTATAAAACAGAAGGACACAGATAGATAGATAGATAGATAGATAGATAGATAGATAGATAGATAGATAGATAGATAGATAGATAGATAGATAGATAGATAGATAGAGAGAGAAACACACAGAAAGAGATAGAGATATGTATACGTATGTAATTGTGATGGGTCATCTGGAGGCAGAGCATGTCACAGCGAAGTTATGGTGCAGATATTTTTGGGTTTGATTGAGGCGGCTCATTGGCTTTAGCTCTGTTGCCATCCTGCAAGACCTCCATCCCAAAGTGATTTGGCCCAGGCAGGTTGCTCATAAGCCTGAATACATTGGTAAACTACAGCACAGGCTGCATAGGATTACTCTGGTTTAGCATACAGCCTGGCATTGATAAGATCAAACACAGCCAACGATGAAATGAGAAACAAGACTTCTTCATACTGTACTTATCTCTGCTGGATTTTACCTGCAGACCGACATCAGATTGAATCAAGCAGATGTTCAGGACACAGGAAACCCACTTCGTTTCCCATAATCCTTTGAGTGGCACACAGGGTCTGATCAAGGAAGAAATTCTGAGAGTGCAGAACAGGTTCTTTACAGTTTTACTTTTCTGTTGAGAAAATTAATCAATTGCAGTGATTCAAATATTTTTTATTTTATAGTATTAAATGATAAGAAAACATAAGATTAGACCTATCTATGTCATAATGGATTTAGATCTTTATTGACCCACAAAGGCAGAGACTCTCAGCAGATATAGTTATGTTGTTTATTGAAAAGT
>JAVLVB010000433.1:2217803-2237334 GCA_032876305.1 Orestias chungarensis | reverse complement strand
TGGGTAGGTAACTGTAGAGAAGCCGCAGAGAGGAGTTCTAAACTACGACTCTGCTTCCTGGTCTGGACCCTGGTTTGTCAGTAATTTGGGGAGTTAATAAATTTGGCCATATTTCTAGAAAGAAGAGCGGCTCCATCCAAAGTTGGATGGATGCCGTCTCTCCGGATCAGACCAGGTTTTCCCCCAAAGGTTTTCCAATTATCTATGTAACCCACACCGTTTTCTGGACACCACCTAGATAACCAACGGTTGAATGACAACATGCGACTAAACATGTTGTCACCGGTCCGATCAGGCAGGGGACCAGAGAAAACTACACAGTCCGACATTGTTTTTGCAAACTCACACACCGAAGCAACACTAATTTTAGTGACCTCCGAAACATTGCCTATATTTGCAACTGAGTTTTACAGACGGAAAGCTGTGAATATATTACTTAAAACATGTAAATTAACATGTTAACTATGCTATAAGTTTGTCTCATTATAAGAAAATTAAGAAATATATTCAATGAGAAGTCCTTTTCCTGTTCGACTGCTTGGAAACAAAATGTTTTCCACCCCTGATCTTCTGTAATGACATTGTATGAAAAGTGTAAATGTTTTAACGGGTGGTTTAATTCAGTATAGGCCGATTAAATTAGAGCCCATCTTCTATCTCCTCTGAGATCAGGAGCTTTAAGGAAAGGATCCTCTGTCACTGAAGCGTGGTGATGGGGAGTGCTCCGTTGTGGTGGGAGGGAGCCCTGTAGGCGTGAAGCTGCCGTGGCAGCTCTTAATGCAGCTGTCATGCGTCCTGGTCCAACCATGCGCTCTTCCCCTGCTGCTCCTTCACAACCGAGATTATATGGCTTTTAAATGAGCCTCAGCCGTCGGAAATGGCATCCGCGGAACGCTTGTCACCTCTGCAACACGAGCTGTGATATGCTGTGCTATTAATCTCTGCAGGGAGACACAGCCGATTTGTCCCCATCAACAAATGAAGCCGTAAAACTTCTGGTCTTCTTGCACATGTCGCTGTATTGGTGATAGCATCCGGCCATCACTTGGGCTGGAACACTGCTTAGCAGAGCATACGATCAGATGGAGAAAGCATACAGATCTAAGAGCTGAAAGAGCTCTTAGAAGTCTAAGTCCGAGACTGGAGTCATACTGAACAGTTGAGGGACAGTAACATATCCTCACAGAGATTTATTTGTGAATCAAAATCATGTCAGACACAGAGTTTCTGATGCAGGAAGTGAACCTTCACAAGTTGTTTGGAATATTTAAACAATTCCACTGTACTCAATCTTTATTTTTCTAATATAAACCTCAAAATAACAGACCTGTGTTTCAATATTGAGTATTAAACATAATCGTTCTGATTCAATTTATTAACAAAAGCTAAAAAGAGAAGAAAAGGCGGGGTTACAGCCCTTGACCCTTACAAGCAATCCTCTGATTTTGAGAATCTGGTTTTGGCTATGTGGGTCCCCGCTGGGACACCGAGGAGCTTCTCATTTGGCCTCCTGCTTTGTTTTCTGTCTTCTTTGGTATGCTTTTATGGTGTCCATTAGGCAGCCGGCCAGCCGCTCCGGTGCTTGTTGACGCTGGGAATCAGATTTAAAAAACAACATGGAGTCCTGCGGGAATGCCTGCTAGAGGAAAAGTTTTAAAACGAGAAGGGGGAACTGGGTCGGTCTGTCGCTCTAACTGGTCTCACAGGCCCTGCACAAACCTACACCCCTCAAACCCTCTACTCCATCAACCAGGGCATTATGAGAAGGTCAGCTTGTGGAGCGGTTAACAGAAGGAAAGCCTTGCAGCTTCTGCTGAATTTGGTGTTTGTTCACATTGGGGAAGGAGCTCACGTCCTACATCAACTGTTCTAACGGCTCAGGCAAAATGTTCTGTTCTTTTCTCAAATAATATACGTTTGACAGAAATCTTTGTGTTTAGTCCAAGAAATAGATCTTTAGATTTTCTTAGGGTGGACATTAGTTTTTTCGCATGTCTCTAATTCCCCAGCTGTTTGAGCGAAAGTTGCGTCAGAAATGTTGTTTTACTTCTCGTCACTACAGTCCTTAATTGAGCAAGATTCTTGTTGCTGTTACTGTGGGGCTAAATGCATAAATACCAGGAAGTTCATTAGGGTTTTTCATTTTTGTCAGAATAATTGCAGGCATACCACAGGGTTTCATTGTAGGACAAATTTGTCTTTTAGTATTTCTAAAAATCTTAAATAAATATTTTATTAAATGAAATGTTTAAAGACCACCATTTACAGTTTACCCAAAGTTTTGAATACACTAAGATAAAAGCTAAGCTCCTAATCCATCCATCCATCCATCCATCCATCCATCCATCCATCCATCCATACATACATCCATCCATCCATACATCCATCCATCACTCCCTCCATCCCTCTCTCATTTTGCAAAGGTAGCAAGTCCAGGATACATCTGTAGGTACCTCTTTGTTTAGCTCCTTCAGGGGATATACAGCAATATTAATATATTAAATGTCTGTTCTTTCACATTGTTCTGACTCCCTTATGTCTAAATCCACAAAGCACTATGAAAACGTTTAGTAACAAGAAAATATGAATAACAGTATTGAAGATCTAGTAATTTTTTGAAAACCTTTTTCACCAAAACTAAATTGGCAAAGCTCGTCATGTTCTTTCTTTGACTTTTTAAGGATTTTTAACCATGACGCTATCTCTATGATATTGATTATTTGCTGGATGTTTTGTTTTAAATTGCACTCAGCTGTTGAATAATCTATAGGAATAACTTGATTTATACTCTCTCTATATATATCAGTGCACAAATTGAGTGCATATATAAGTAGTGGGACACAGTTTAAAAGACAAGCACAAATTTACTTAGTGTCCTGGTATGTAGTGCTACCTATTCATACTACAACGTAATTAAAATGTGTGCTTGCAGAAAGCAAAATGATTCACGTTAACTTAAAAATCTTATAGAATCTAAAGTAGAGACTGCATATATGTATACCCTAAGCCTTTGTGTTGTTGCAGTCCTTGCTTCAGGTTGTTAAGTAATGTACTCAAATCGGACGGTTGGTCTGTAAACAGCTTGAAAAATAAAAAGCAGCAATCTAAAAACTATGGAACCCTAAGGAGTAAAATTAATGTTCCAGAGAGAGGCATGTTGAGTTAATTGGGGATTTTAAATTGGCTGACCCTGACTAAGATGAAGGCAGCATGAGAAACTGACTGATTAGCAGGCTGTTGTTTTTTGAGGTCAAAGAAAGAAGTTTAGTGCATCCTCATGAAACTTTGATCAAACATACATATGCTGATGAGCAACTTTACCGATGATTAATGTCAATTGATCATTTGATAACTCACATTTATAAATTGAAGTAAATATTTCCCAAGGTCAAAGAGAATAACCAACCAATGGAAAATATTAACAACGACAAAATAATAAGAGTCCAACAAAAACATTAGAGAACCAGTAGTGCAACACACAAGCTAAAGCTAAAAAAATAAAAAAAAGCAAATTTATAAAGTAAAGTAAGAAATAACCAAAGACTATTCTTGACACCAACACATCTGGATTGTTGGCCTTAGTCTCTAAGCTGAAACAAGAATTTTATTATAAATATTCCATGACTGTCAGGTTGCTGTTTATGTATCTGTGTAAGTACTTTCTCTCTTTGCAGCTAGGAACTTCATAGGCGAGCCTGGCAGGTTGACACATCTGCGGTTAAATCCAGCAATTACAGTTCTAGAGTTAAAATTAACTGCTGATCGGTCACTCTTTGCTGAATTGTTCCACTCAGGTGTTAAGGTCAAGCCTCAGATCTACACCAAGCCTTGTTCAAGTCACGTTATTAGTTAAAAAAAGATTTTCCATGGTTCCATGGTTTGTTTGCCTCAGGTCAACGTGTGGTCATCATCACTTCAGAACCATGCTTTGGATTCGCGACACACCTTAGAATTCCTGTTATGAATAAAACACCTGTTCTCAAGCCACTTAAGGCTCCAGACCTCCTATTCTTCCCGCTGTCCCTCCACTTAAAACACCTTTAGTGACTTCAATCAGGATCTAAGCTCACCGTCTGTGCTCACGTTTAATCTGAACTTTGTAGCCCCAACTTCACATTCCAACCCTCCATGTCACCCAATGATGTCTAAGTGCTACCAGCCTCCCCACAGAACCTGGTCAGACTTTGTCTCCAGATATGTTATCTACTGTTAATAGATCTAAATTAAACATACGCTTTGTTTCCTTCTGTGTGTGATTGTGCATGAGGGTCAGAAAGCTGCCAACAACCCATTCAATGTGAAGTCTACCCTATTTGAGAAAAATTCCTTGTGTAAAACAGAAATTTTAAGTAATTGTTGAAAAAAAAATTTTCTTTCAACATTCCTATAGAAATCTGAATATTTTGACGATTAGGCACGGAAGAATCTTTTGGATTGCTAGTTTAAAGATTCAAGATTTTGTCTGTTCAAGCTTTTATAAATTTTGTTTTCAAACTTTCCTTTGCTGTAAAACCAAACCCATCAGCGGATATCTGGATTAAAAATTAAGAGGCTAAATTTAAAATAATAAAAATAAAAACTAAGCCCAAAAATGTGTGGAATAAACTACTATTTTCTCTTGCAGCCATACTACTGTCGTCTCTCTGGGCTCATGCAAGGGGTGTTAATTACAATGAAAGTCGTGGAGGAAAGTCGCTAAAGCTGCAGCTCTCTCCAGCTTATCTGCAAGGTGTGAACAGGTATTTACTCCAGCTGGGCGAGACCCCACCAGAAACGTTACCTTGCTAACGCCCGATTAGTGGCGGGGCACTGTCAGCACGTGTTTTAGATCCGTCACTTGTGTTAATGTGGGGAGACGGCCTGAAACTGTCCCGGCTCTGATCAAACACGGGCCGTGTAGTTCATGTGCGGCAGCAGCTGCCTGCTGAGCATTTGGATCAGAGACTTTGGCTTTAAATAATTCAAACATCATGATATCATAAAGGAAATATTCATAGAATATCTGTGGCACAATGTCTTTTAACTAACAAAAACACAAATCTATAATATTAGTATTCCCTGATTATCAGGATTGCATGGAGGCCAATCAAGGAACTGTGCTTTTTTTAAAAATATGCTTCTAAAACGTTTTTCCACTGTCTTACAGAAAAATGAATATCTGGTTGAAAAGATGTGTTCAGTAAGACAACATATGTTACTCTAAAATCTCTGCTAGTCTTTTTTAGATTGACATTGCCATCAGAGGAAGCAAGCTTTGTCAGTGGCAGTGATAAAACTCCATTCAAGTACTTGAACAGGAAATACACATAAAGCAGGATACAATGTATCTCACAAAGAAGACAAAAGAAATTGAAATTTATGCATTTGAAAATGGGACATGAAATATTTTTGGCCTTTATTGGTTGAATGCAGTAAAAGGGTTCTATTGATTCTGAACCAGCTTGAAAAAGCTAACCACCTCAAGAAAATCCATCGCACTATCAATATTTTGATCATCTTTGCGGAACCGAGTAGGAAAATCCAGTCAACGCCTTTACCACTGCCATGTCAGTGCAGAGGATGTTGGAGGGTAATTATGCTGTTTTGTTAAATGCACGTGTTTGAACAGCAAGTAATATAAATAATGTCACCCTGAACAAAATGATCACATACCCGAGAACCTTAGAACTTGGTAGGATGTAGTATTTTAGAACACCTTTGTTGCGAACAACAGATGTTCAGAAGATTTAAGTAATTCTGTAATTTGAACTGCATTAGATAGGATTTACACACACACACGCACACACACACAGCAGTGCAAATAGCTCACACAATCAACAGAAAGCTTGGCGTCTGTTGTCGTTGTGGCAGGTTGAGAACTAAATCTTCTTTTTTAATCTTATATTTCTGTAGTTTGTCCCTGATCCATCCCCAATTTGTTCAAAAGCACATCGGGAACAGGAAATAACACTAGTGAGCTTTAAAGAGGATGATCATTCTTTTTGAACGTGTCAGGTAATGGAATGTTTTTTTCTTCATAATCTTTGTAGAATATATTAGGTCATATATATACCCAATCAATTTATTACTGACATGTTCAGATTAGATGTTTATCAAACCTGTTTAAAGACTGCAATTTTCAGGGCCTGCGGACTATGACGGATGTGAAAACTATTTACTAACTGTAATTTTCAGATGTAACACAGTTAAATATCATTTTTACCACATGCATTCTTTAAGTTCCTCCTTGTACTATGTAAACTCTCCACAATAAAAAAAATGTAATCTATTCAATGATTTCTTAACCTTAAATTACATTTAATGAGTTCAACACTTTTATGATCTCAAGTCTGCTCGATAGAGCTATAACTCTCCATCAAGGTTGTATTGATCAAAGTAGGGTTGGAAATTGCTTCTCTTTGTCAAGTGTCACCTTTAGTATAGAGACTTCAGTAAAAAATGAGAACAGTGGAAGGAGGAAGAGGTCAAAATTATTATTTTTTTCCCCCCCTCTGTAATATCAGCATTCGGCTATGAATGCTTCTGAAGAAGACTGATGAGAAAGACTCAAATCTTTTAAAGGAAGTAAATGACATGCAGAACAAGGCAGCACAGCTTCTCTTAATTCTCACATTATCTGGCAGGAGTCAAGGTTTGAAAATACGTGCTGTGGTAGCCTCTTGGTGCGTTTCTCCCTGCATGTTCTCTTCCTGTAAGTCGCTGCTGTGGTCTTTGTGAGGGATTTTGTTAAATTATAACGCAGCTGATAATGCGTCGCTGAATATCTGCAGCTTTAGGAAGTTAAAGAAGTTCAAAAAAGATGAGAAGTAGAGGAAGGACGGAGGACGTAGGCGTAAAGCTGACTTTGAAGAGCAGCTGCGATATTCGGTTAATCCACTCTGAAGATTTTGTGGCACAAAGAGGAAGGAAGAGGATGAATCCAGGACTACTTTAAACCTTTTCTATGCTTAAATTTCCCCTCTTCTCAGATTTTATGCTTTTTTTTTAACTGTGTCTTTTCTTTATATTACCTTCACGTCGGTATGAACCAAGTAATTATAGGAAATTTGGATGCCTTCAAGTGAGTGTTTAACAACTTTCACTGGTCACGCTCTGAATTTGAACAGGAAAAATAAGTGAAATTGTTCTATAACAAGATCAAAAATGATTCATTGATTGTGTGACATTTAGTCATGAAAACACAACAATTATTGTAAATATACATAGGTTGCAACAAACGTATTGTCTCAATAGATAAGTGAAAAAAATATACGGGGAATAGGTACGTTTAATTTTAGGAAGAAGAAAACATCACCACAAAGACAAAATAAAGAAAAAGGTAAAAGTAATAGTTAACAAGCAACCAAAGTATGATAGCTAAACTACAAAATAAAGTTATTTGTTTTTTAAGTGTTTACACCTCAAGGTTCCTATAGCTCATCACAAATGAGGAAAAGTCAAAATCTACTGGTGGAAACATGCACATTATCTGATTACCACTTAGATATCTTTGAATGTTTAAACACATTTTGAAATGCCATTTATTTTGTGTTTAAACAAAAAACAAGATTGGTTGTATTATATTGCAATTATATCAAAATTACTACTGTTTTCACGTTGTCGATGTGATTTACTGTGAGGAGCACAGGGATTTTATGGTAATCTTTACTGAGTGTATTAACAAATAAACTTAAAATATAAAATCTAACCAGGTAAGGGTCCAACTTTTAATTTAGTAAAATCAAAAATGTTTACTCAGATCAACTGTTAGTTGTCTTTAAATTATTGTCCTATTATTCCTATTTTAGGGAATTTCCTATTGCTACCTCCTTTCCTCTCGTACTGCAGATATAAATTACATCCATTGAATTATAAAAAAATCCATGTTTCTTTCAGACAGTGTTCCTCTTTTTTCTTGCTTCCAACACAATTAAAATGACGACTTTGAAATAGAAACCAGAGACATACTTTCTTCCTTTTCAGTGCTTTCTTTTTTTGTGTCGATGTCTGATGTCATGACTTCATTTTCGTCGGGTTTTACTTCCGTTCAGCCGTTTGCAGCAGAAAAAAATTGCCCTTGTGAGGCTGAAATATGAGTCGCATAATCACTGCAAGGGAGGAAGGGGGCCACAGAGTTCGCAGCTTCTTAATTAGTTTGCAGTATATGTGTAATTATTTCTGCATTTTTAAATTCACTTAGGGCACCGCTCGCCTTTTTCCTTACTTAATTTTTAAGTATCTGGTTCAAGGATGTCCTGCAGTTACAAATCAATCCTGCATTAGGACCTATGTAATTACACTTCCCCCCCTTTTTTCAGCGAAGAATGAGTGGACATATGGATTTTAAACCAGACGCCATTTTTAGATCTACACACTTTTCATCTTCCTCATCCGTGTAAGAAAAAGCTGACAGTCATAGGCGAGCTGCCGAGCTCAACGTTTGTCTCTTTACAAAACCAATAAGTCTCAACAAATTGAAAGCTGACAGAGATGAGCTGAAGACGTGTCTTAAAAAACAGCATAGTGGGAATTTATTCACTTCAAAAAACTCTTTTGTACACGTATGCAAACTTTGCAGCAGTTTAAGGGAGACTGCACGGACATTTTATATTTATAATTAACATCTATTGACATTTAGGACTGAAAAGCTAATCTTTCACTCATTTACACCTGTTCTTGTTTCCTGCTCCTCCTTTGTTACATCCTTTTGTCAGTTTCTCCATGTTTTCAACCTCACCGTTGATCGTTTCACCACATTATTTCCCAATTTCATTTCCTTTTAAAGCACAGTTAAACCTTTCCTCTTCCTTTGTTCTGTTGTTTTCCATCTTCAGGTCATTCATAATACTCCTGCCCAGTCTTTTTCCATCATTCACCTGCTCCTACTTTTCTCTCTCTCAGTAGATCTAATGAAATTGTATTTCAGCTTTTCTTTTTTCTTTTGATCTCGGTGTTCATTATTTGCTACCCACAGGGATATCGGCTATTTGATTTATCAGGTTCTCAGAGCAACACCAATAACAAAACAACTGCTATTTTCAAATCAATAGACACAGAGGACCACAAAGACCAGCTCTTGAAAGACGTTGAGAGTAAAATGTGCTTCTGTTTCTGTTTTTCACAGTAAAAACCAACTTAAATTTGAGCCATTAGAACAGTTTTGCATCTGATCTCAGGCTTGGGTGAATCATAGTCAGATTCAAATAATTATATCTCACATGTTGTGGAGAGCTGCTCTAAAACTGAACCAGCTAATAATAGCTTTAAGGTTCTTACTGTTTGTTTTGTAATTCCAATCTTCAAAGAAATAAAGATGTTTCATAGGTTCTGTCAGAATATGGAACATAAATAGATTCAAAATAAAAAAACATAATAGGCAGAACATAACCTTACTCTCTTGTCTTCATCAGCTTTGATCTCATCCACAGAGCTGTTGTCATTAAGGCATCCTTTCGCAAAACTCATTGGTCTCCTCTGGCTTGTAGCCGACAATAGACCATTAGCTTTCATGACCACAGCCCAAAAAGTATGTGAACAAAAACTGTGAAAGAGCAAAAGAGCAAATTCAGCTGAAAACGCAACTGAATGTTGCAGAAGAGTATTGAACACCACTTTCATGCCTCGAAGCATAATCACTCCACTGAAGTTAGTATTGATGGCAATGTGTCCAGCTTCAATTTGTATTCATAGTGCAAATATTTCTGTGCTGATTTATCCAGTTAAGACCAGGAAGCTACAAAAACTGTTGTCTTAGGAGCAAAAACTTGCAGACGCCTCCAGAGATATAAAAGGGCCCTGCAGTTCTGTAGTCTCCCTTTAAATTAATAAAGCCGTCAATGGCTACCTCTGACTAAAATAAAAGATTTAAAAAAAAGACATTCAGAGAGACAGTCCTGCTACAGTTGTGGGGTAGTAGTGAGCCTCTAGTGATGAAAGAGTGTACAACATAAGTCTGGCTGTTAAAGGTTTTCCTTTTTATCCATTACACAAACTTTAAACCCAACAACAACCAAGATAAGCTCATGAATATTTTTTTAGTCCTTGCTTGGTTCCTCAAGAAATAATTGGAAAATAATCACAAAATTGTTGCCCGCATTTATGTGCTAAGCCATTAGAATCCAGGGTCTCCTCATTCTAATAATAAATTCAGATCTACTGAGTCATTCCATCTTTTCTTTTTATAATCTGCACCTTTGCACAAAATAAAAATTGGTCATATTGCTTCAGTCTTAAGGGCCTCATAGTTGTTGTTTTTTTTTATTTGCCTGCATATGGTGCAACCTTTATAGTATAAAGTGTAAAATGCTGGTGAAACAGGTGTCAAAAAGACTGAACTTCTTTGTGAATTGGCTCTTCAACGTCAAGTTGTTGCTTCTCTCCATTGTCTAAATGTCTGCTGAGGTGGGATTCTTGTAAGGATGCCTTCTCAGAGGTAAGTCTTTCGGACAGAAGCTATATTTTCCTGAGATATTGGATCCCACATATGACCTGAGAATGCCTCTGAGTCTTCCCATATGAGATGGGAGAGATGGGATAGGTGAGGGGAACGCGGTGTGGGGAACTCTGTGCAACTGTTTCCTATGTGGCCTGTTGTCAGAGGAGTAGTAAAAGATGAAGCTACAAGGTTGGGAAACTGCTTCCACTAGATTTGTTGGGTGGTAAATGAAAAGAGTAGGGCTCTGAACATATAGAGAAAGAAAAAAAAACAGAAAAAATAACTGTGGCTTAGGTGTGGAATAAAGTGAGGCCTTGTTGAACAGAGCGATGGGATATTTCCAAAACTTACTTCAATAATTACTTTACTAGTCTTGTGTTTTTCTTTGGGAAACTTTTCAGTGGATTTACTGAATAGAAATAAAAAATGCATGTGTGTCAGCCTCATCTGTCAGAACTTTTCTCTGACAAAGTTTCACTAAATTAAATGTTGTAATGTGAAACTGGAGAGTGATTTCTGTGTTTGAGCTTTTCCTGTCTCCGTGTCTTAAAGTAAAGAAGTACCTGAACCTTTTTCCATTTCCTGATGGTAATGATGCTTCCAGTCAAGTGCTGACGGAGTGCAATGGGCTTTTGTTTGTGCCGCACTCACATTAATCTGTGTTCCTTTTCACGAGCGATTTGTCTCCTTATGAGGACGTCTCTGCTGTCCATCTGTCCTCTTAAACTAAAACATGTCCCTGGAGTTCCTGTGCGTTTCGCTGCCATGCGTCCCTCAGAAATCAATTTGCTCTCCATTTATGAGTTTATAATTTTTTTCCCTTTAAAAGGCAGTCCGACACAATGGATGACGGGCTGTCATTGCTCTTGTTTCGTCAGCTTTCTGTAGGACTGCGCAGTCATCAACTTTTCTACAACAACTCCACTGTAGCTCAATGAGTGTCAGGTTTTTATTTTCCTTGTTCTATTTAAACATGGGTCTAGATCGTTCCTGTCAAAAAGGCAACGGTGGTGGAAAAAGGAGGACTGCTTGAGATGCGACAAGATGGGAACATCAAAATTTCAACCCTTCTGCTGCATAAACGTCTACACCCTATTTCAGAGAAAAAAAAACTTTAGAAACTTTGACAGCTTTGAGCCGTCAACAGTTTGTGGGCAACAGGTCTGTAACAATCATGGCTGTTGGTTGTTGTAGCAGCTGTCAATCTTTCTCGAAAAAAAAATCTCCATTGGTGATTCTGTGTATGGCCTCCAGTTTTAAGTTGGCTAGTAGTGCAGAATCTAAAGTGGCATCTACCGTTCATGGAAAAACCTCTTTCTAATCACAGTAAAAACAATGGCTAACCCCTGTTGCTGCTGTGTTTTGCTTGACTTTAATTTAATTGCAATTAAAATTGTTCCCTTCAAGCAGCACACTGCAGAGAACACAATATTATAGCTGGTCCTCCTGAAGTCATAATATGTTACACCGAAACATTCTGCCACTGAAGTTTATGGGAACAATCAAAACTACTGGGAATATATTTGAGCCAATCAGTGTCTTTCACATTCTCTGGTTCCGGTGTCAACTCGGATTTTAGGTCTGAGGTGCGCCACAAATACAGACTGATCAGAATTCAGAAACATGCAGTAAGGAAGAGAACTGCAGCTTTTTTGTTTAGAGTTAGAGTTAGAGAAATAAATGATCTGTTACCTATCTGGGATTTGACAGGGAACCATTGAGGTTTGTAAGTGTTGGTTACTGGTTTCATGGGTGTTGAATATAATGAACCCTGCCTAGTGCTAGCTTAAGGTCAGATCTGTGTTACAGTTGGTCTGTAAAACTCTGTGCCCATAGTTGCGAATTTCGGCCTATTTTAGACAAAACAGTAAAACCTTTTACATGATTAATTTTGGTGTCAGTAATGAATGTTTGCACATCTAACCAGCAAATTTAGCTCTGTGAAACTTCAGTCTATGGTATAAAAAACAAAAAAAACTAACTGAAAGAACACCAGCAGAGTCACCTGGGTAATGAGTCACGAAATAAAACCTCCTATTTCACCTCTTATTAACGCATGCTGGATTGGTGAAATGTGCCAATTAAAATATCCACCTTTCAGTTTTGATCACTTCAAATTAATTAAACGTGCTGTTTGTAAGCGTACAGGTACCCATATTTAAATCACATCAAGCTAAATACAAAATATTCGGGGTCATTTCAGAAGGAGATTTTAATTCTCATGTCCAGTGTATCTTGAGGTGTATGTATAAACCTAATTATTTTAATAAAAATACAAAAGAAAAATACCAACCGCATAGTGTGTAAATAAATTAGCACACTAAATTCACTGATTATTTTTGGCTTATTTCCTAGTTCATAATACTTGGGAGACGATTACGGAATTAAAACTCAAAATCACAGTTTCAGCCAAACTATCGCTAATATTCTTAAATCCTACCACTACAATTTTTAAAGATTATTGTCCCTTTTACATTAGGTGTTGTAAACAGTATCAGTGAATGATGGTTCCTAAAAAAAAGCAAAAAAACGGATTCTCTTGTCGGTCACAGGTCTAGCTGTTTAAGTTAACACTTGTGTCAACTTACTTAAAACAATGCAAGCCAGTATCTTTGAAAGGTGAACACTACAGCCTCTGTAATATATACTTTTAAGCAGATACAGACTACCAAGAATGCAACTAAAAACCATATACCTAACAATCATTATGGCAGCCATAATAAATTTCGATGTTGGCTTCAGTGATGTTGGATTTTAGGGCACATGCCCTTATTATTATTATAATTTTTTTTAAGTATAACCTCTTATTACACAAGACAACTGTGTATTCACTTAAAAAGCAAAACAACAACAAAAAACATAGGTTTCCAAAATTATCGTAACACAAGATGTAAAAATAAAAAATAAGGAACGCTTGACATATTAATTTAAATGACCTTTTTAAGTTGATCAGTATTCAGAATGAGTCTCTCTTTTACTTTGAAATTCAATGCAGTCCACCAAATAACTCCTTTCTCCTAACCATGCTTAAAAAAAATAGTAAACACATGAAAACATGCCAGTAACATTATGCAGAACTTTATATGTCCCTGAGAAATGCTTAAGCATCCTTTTCTCAATGAGCTCCAACCTTGTGAAAGATTATTAGACAAGATGTGTGCTTTCGGCAAAAGGTATTGTATGAATTATCAAAAGCAGAAATGCTTTTTGGCATCGTTTAAAGCTCTTACTTAGGGTGTCACATGAAATTGAGGCTTGTTGATCCCTGACATCGCACTTATTTTACTCTTCTTTTGTTCTCTTCCCAGTTCTGGTTCTGATTACTATCAACAAAAGCCATTAGAAAAAGTTTAATTCTGTTTTATCATAGATTTTTCTTTCCCCACTAGTGAAACTCTAACCAATAAGGGGTCACAAACCTTCCATCTAGTTACATTTGCTATTAACAATAAAAAAGGGCATCCTTATAAGATGTCGGAAGCACCTACACAATTTGGCAAAGCTGTGATTCTAATCTGACGAATGGAGCTCCACACCTTATTTCTGAGGCAGACATCAGGCCCCCTAAATGAGAAGCTCGTTGCAGCTTATCCTATTTTAAAATACTATACCTATTTTAAAACTCTGTCTGTTAAATAAATGTACTTACTGAAATGAAAATGAAAATGAAGATTGTTTGAGGCTACCTGATGGTTGGATGATAACTTAAAGATGTAGACACTGATCGGCTTTTAGAAACTCATGCTGCAGGTGCTGTGTGTTGACTCCAGAATATTGATAATAAAAGTGATTTGAAATAAAGTTAATTTGTTAAAACTATCCTGCCTGCAGGGTTCATGGTTTGTTCTATTTCCTTAAAATTAAACAAAATCTTTATTTAGCCGGAGGTGGCACATTTTTTATACATATGTAGAAATTATAATTAAAGTCTGAAGATAAATAGTGCTGTTCACAGGCAAGGAATTAGGAACCAGAGCAGTGCTGGTACCACGTCTGACCATTAGTAGTTTTCTCCGTATATTTAACCGAAGTGTAAATTTTCCCCTTGGTTTTAGTGATTTTAGCATGCAGACTATCCAGCCGCTGACTGATGGAGGTTGAGTCTGATCCACAGCAGCAGATAAGAGAGAGCTGACGCCTCGCTGCGAGATATGTGTCCAATCCTGCCATCACCTCCAACAACAAATAAGACCTGAGCCAAGGCCACATCAGCATCGACAGCAACAGCAGCAACCAAATCTCATTAAGTTAGAGATTGTTTTCTTTTGCTTTTGCCCTCCCACTCCCCCCCCAGTTGTCTTCAACACTCAGACATTTTTTTTTATTTTTAATGCAATGTCAGAGCATTGAAATAAAAGCTTGGTGAGGCTCTGTCTCCTGTACAGCCTCTGGCTGTGAGAAGCGACGTTCTCATAAAATCATTACTTTTATTAACGGTCAGATGGATTTTTAATAGAATCTCTTTATTATGTCATTTCTCATCTTTGGCCTCTCAATGAAATTTCATCTGCCTGTTCTGTTGAAGTTGTTTTTCCCTTCTATTATATTTTCTGCTGTTTATTGCTTAAGGATTGATGCTGCAGATATATTTTTTTCCCTTTAAATTGGAGCAGGCAAGTCAAAGGTTTTTGTTTCTCTTTTATTATTTGCTCTTCTTGAGCATCTAGCTGGACTTTCAGGTTTGTTATATAAACCTAAAAAATACAGTTGATGTGTTCGTTTTTGTTTCCATTAAAGATTGATACCAAACTCACGAGCAAACCTGGAACATGCCGGCACTTTTCCACAGTTCTTAGCCCCAGTTTGAGGAGAAAACATCTAAGCTTCATGAAGCAGCAGGTGATGTGGGTTTATTTGATATGTGCTGTAGGGCTCCCTCAAGCAACAAGGCAAGATGAGTACTTACACCCATTATGTATCTGAGCCGAAGAGATTACAGGTATGCTTGGAGCACCAAAAACAAAAGAGAAGATTTAATCTCCAGAGATCAATATGGATGATAAATATGACAAAAATGATCAGGCTAGGATTTTTTGTACAGAACGACAAAAGAGTGACACAGCTGATTCAGTTGTTGTAGTACTACAAGTTTACATTACCTGTTGGGCAAATTCGATTTTCAGAACATTCCAAATCAGACACGTGACACATGATCATATTACACTACAGAATACGGTACAGACAACAAAAATATGAGACAGCAACAGAAAATGTAAGGAATGCTTCTGCAGTATACTGAACATCAACTAAACATATTTTTTCAGTTTTAAAAACACAAACAAATTAATAAATAGAATCAATATTTCCTTCTATATGACTTTTTTGTAATTTCACTTGACATACATGTGGACAAGTGCTTGATGGTGAGCCTTGCTCAGCTCTTGTAGATTTAAGGGTTCATTCACAGCGTCGTTTTGATTTTGTTGTACTCATTAAGAAATAACAATCGCCTTTTTGGTTTGTTTAAGGTAAAATCAATTTTACAACAAAAATTTTAAAACCTAAATCAGTCTGATCACTTTTGCTTTGTGACGAAACATTTAATTACTCAAGAACACATAAACATCATCCAACTGTTTCTGAATTGTCAGAAACCGTATTTTTGCTGGAACATTTTGAATTCATAAAATAAAATGTTTGATGCAGTATAGCATAAATGTCCCAAGCAAAAGCATTTATTTCCTTGACTCCATTACTTATACTTAAAATATGATGCAGCCCTCTGCCTTTAGAAGTTACCTAATTTCTAAAGTCATATGTGCTTAAGTTATTTTTAGTATAAATCCGGCTCTTCTGTACAGGAACCAGAGGTTTGTTACAGAGCATTAGCTAACAAAAAAGCATTAGAAGACCAAAGAACCCACCAGACAGGTCATGGGTAGAACTGGGTACTCTGTCTAACCAGATTTAGTTTTCTTGCAATTTGTCTGTAAAAAACAAGAAATACTATGATGTAATTGAACATTAAGTCGTAAGGTCTGCACAGATAAAACAACAAGATTAAATATTAAGTCCCCTGCTCCTTATTTGGCTCTAAGTTAATAAAGTGTGGGTCTATGCTAATCTTGGCCAGAAACAGCCACCGCTGTAATTGCAGCTGGCCATATCATCTGCGGCTATAGAGCGGTGATCGGAGAGTACAGAGACAGAGTGACTGTTAGCTGAACTGGCAGGTGGTAAAACAGCAATTATAGGACTAAACTGTGTTGCCTCTCAGAAAGCGTGTCTTATTTGTAACGAGTGAAGTGATGAAAGACGAAAATAATTGGACTTTTCTCCGTCTGTCGTTGTCATCCTCCAAGTCCTAAATGTTTGAGTAAAAGGGATCTTTGAACAAAGTTTACTTCATCTAACCTTTGATTAATGGTTTCCCTCTCGAGGCCACACTGCAAAAGAAGCAAATTATACTCAAGATCAAGCTTTTAGCTGTCTCATTATCTGTTTGCTATCTCCACAGCTTTCCTTGCACTATTCCACAGACCAAATGATGTGTCTGTCCTCTGAAAGTGGACGTGCTTGTGTCTGTTTATGCCCATTTTCAGTCTGTTGTGTACCCCCCCCACCACTATTCTTTTGACCAACAACAAAGAATTTTTTTTATATCGCCAATTAGAAGCAGTGACCGACCCTGCTGACATTTTGCTGACCTGGCGTCTGAACCCATGGACGGATTTGATATGCTTGGATCCAGTCATTAAAATAAAAATACGCTGCAAGAAAGAGAGAGAGAGCTGCAGACCATATGAGCCGGTAAACATCCTCTGAAAGAGTTCTGAGTGTAGAAATAAAAAAACATCTATCAGACATTTTAGTTTTTAAGATAAAGTGTGTCTCTTCAAAAGAAAGAAAGAAACATCCAACAAGAAGCACATCCTCCGGCTTAGTCTCAGAGAACTTATAACCATGATGCTAAGATAATTCCGAAGCATTTATTGGTGCTTGTCAACAAGCGTGCTATTGACTGACAAGTTCTCCGCCTAAAAGTGATAAATAATCTTTTTTTATTTTAATTCTATTTAACTTGTTTATAGTTATGACAATAATTTATAAACAATATAAAATTTATATTCACATATTGTTTTTTGTATTTAGATTTGGCAATGTCTTCCAAAGCCATAATGGATAAGGGCTAATTTAATGGTATAGAGAAACATGTCTTCGTTTGGTCGATTCAAAAGTTACTCATTTACTCATTATTTTATAACAGTTCCTGTACCTTAATGTGCTTATTATGTTAGTTACTGAATATGGTTCTCAAGGTGTTTTGTAGAGAAGCAGCCTAACACCATCATAGATCTGCCACCATATTTAAGTCTGACAAGTTTGTCCAGACATTCATCCTGTTGTTTTATCCCTTACCCATCAGCACAATTAATCCAAAATCACGTTAGGCTTAGAATTTTAAAACAGTTGAGTGACTAAAAGAGATACAGAGCTCTTAGATGGAAGAACAGAAATGAACTGTTAAAAATTTCTTTTTAGAGAGTTTAGGGTCGTGTATGTTTAAACTAATCGTCTAATTGCTGAGAAACAGGGTCAGGTTCAGTTTTTGCTACTGTTTAGTCAGATAAGAGAAAAAAGTGTTACCTCTCTGGAAGTTTGCTGTAAAACAGAGTTGATATCTGTTTATTATCCTTAATCTCATCCTTATAATTGTTTAATACTTTCTTACTTTATCCGTTGGTACATTTCCCTGTTTGAGCTTCACATTCTGAAATATTAGTGTCCTCTGGTGTGTTTATTCGTCTGGGCCACATAGTAAGCAGTGTGTTCATCTCCGCCTGCTTTTTAATATTTCATCAACAGCGATACGATGGACCAGACTCAGTAGACACCAATGCAACTTTATCATGAGCCTCATGGATAAGGACATGATCTTTAATCATCCTGTGTTTTTTTTTTGTTTTGCTCTTTAAGCTCCATCTTTGAATTATTAACATCATCTCTACCTAAGGTGAGTTTGCTGTTAATAAATATTTACCTTGCATTCAGATGCTCATTAATTAATAACGAGACTAGGCCTAGATATATGGATTTAATCAGTGAATAATTTATAACAAAGATTTAACTTTGACAGGCCATAAACTAATGTGTTAAATAAACTAATAGAATGGAGGCCGGCTGTATTTTTTTTACCAGTAATTGTAACTTTTTCCGTTTTAATTTTCCTTTCAGCTCTAATTCACCCCTGTATGAAATACAGCTTTCTGTCCAGCTCTCGTTTTTTTTGCTTCAGTAATGAGTTCGAAGCCATAACCTTCTGCCTCAGCAAACATTAGCTTTAAATCCGTCGACACAGACACACCATTTAGCTACCGTTTGACCCAAGCCACTGCCGCGGTAATTATTTCTCTCTCAAAGCACATCCGAGGGAGCAGAGGCCTCGAAAAAGAAAACAACATCCGTGTCTCTCAAATATGGAGACAAACACTGAGGGGGAGTTTCTTCACCAAAGGTCAGAGTCTCTTTATCTGCTCTGCAACACTGGCTTTGGAAAAATAGGGAGTTTATTTCTTCCGAACTAGGCGAACCAACCAACTTTCTACATCTGCTGTAAACTTGTAGCGCACTCTGCGAGATAGAAAGTAATACTTCAAAATGCTTCATGTTTCCATTACATTTTTTTTTAAATGTGATATAAGAGAACTTTTACATTTGTACTAAAACATTTTGCAACCAAGGCCCCGGTTTAGGACAAATGAATAATCTTTTATAGTGACCTATTTGTGGATTATTTGTAATATACAACATTTCAAAACAATTCTGACTCTCTTAAAAGACAGTTGGTTCCAAAGAGGACTCCATGCAGACAAGGTTTTACAAAAAAAAACAAAAACATTTTTACTAAGTTGATATTTCGAAGGTTTTTACACAGAATTAGCTCAGTTAGGATTTCTAACTTAAAGAATCTGTCAGGGTGGTTTTTAAATGACTCGAGCAGAGGTGGAGTAAAGTGATAAATAATTTATTGAGGGAATGATAATGAACAGAACACGAATGGAACCAACAGACACGGAACAACAGAACAACGGAACGGAGCGAGAGGAAAACTAATGGCGCGGAGGCGGAACTAAAATAACAACAAGCAGGGAAACAATAATGACGGAACCAAATGTA
>JAVLVB010000433.1:2203393-2217703 GCA_032876305.1 Orestias chungarensis | reverse complement strand
CTAGAAGCAACGAGGAATACCAGGGGCAACAACAGACGATCCAGCGGTGAGTGCATGATTGCATGTGGCTAATATAGTGAGAACCGGGGTGTGATTGGTTGAGAAGGGGAGTGAATTATTGCAGACAGCTGTGAATGAATACGGAGTGACGAGACACAGGGAGGAAACGGAACCAGACAAAACACACATTATGACAGAATCACTCTTTATGTGTATTCTCCAGAGAATGTAGATCCTTAGGCTTATGGTAAGAATTCCAAAATGTCCTCAATGTTTCTAAATACACTCTATTCCACAACACAGATTACCATATATCCTCTTAAATGTTGTGCCTTCAGGGTACAGACACCTTACAAATTGGAAAAAAAGTGAGTAAGAATTTAGTTCCTGCATAAAAAAAAGTATATTTTCCAACAAAATGTATCTGTGGTGGAAGTTGCTGATATTTTTAATCATGCTTTACTATAGACATGCTTTTCCATTTGCAAATGAGTGACAGCCCTCTTCCTCTGTCATGACATAAGTCGTGACCTTGTCGCATGTCTTCAACAGTGATGACTCAATGTTAAGTCTCACTATGATTAGGTCACATTATCTCTTTTCTCCCACTTGACCTTAAAAGAGAATATGAACACAACCTGAATCCCACTACAACCAAAATCCCTCACCTTCCCCAACCACCAGCCCAGCCCTGTCCCCCTGCCACTTCATGCATCTCTATTATGATTAAACCCCCCCTGCAGTGTCGTGGCTGACTACTGCTACAGCAATACGCCACAGAGTGAGATTAAAAGCTGTTTGACTTGCAGAAGCCACAGTTGCCACCCCATGTGTGTTTTTAAGGTGAGAGGCTGTCTGCGAGGTTTTGAGCTCGCTGTTTATCGTCCTCTGGCTCAGTGAGAAGCCTGTCGAAGCGTCTCATCGCTCGCAGCAGAGCGGGACAGGTACGTGCTTGAGGGTTTCTCTCTCAAAGTGAAAAACCAAGCACATCTCCTTCCACGTCTGGCAGCTATGACAGAGGCGCAGGCTCCACAAAGAAACCAGAGCTCTTCCTCTGTGTGTGCTCCAGCATGACAGGGTGTCCGTAACTGAACATATGCTCAGAAACTGGCAAAACCTCTCCTGTTAGGATAACTGTGCAGCTGCTGAGGTGATTTTTTTTTTCTTTTTTTTTTGAAGCAGCAAACTGTGCTCTTCAGAATATGTTAAATAATAAAAATTACTCTAACGGCTGCAGAGTGACACTGTGGGTAGCACTTTTGCCATGCAGCAAGAAGGCTTTGGTTTCAATTCCACCTCGGGTCTTTCTGCATGGAGTTTGCATGTTCTCCCAGTGCTTGCGTGGGTTCTCCTCTGGTACTCTGGCTTCCACCTACGGTCCAAAAAACATGACTGTTAGACTGATTGGGCACTGTAAATTGTCCTTAGGTGTGAGTGTGTGTATGAGTGCTTGTTTGTCCTTTATGTCTCTGTGTTGGCCTGTGATGGACTGGCAACCTGTCCATGACGAACCCCTGCCTCTCACCCATTGTAAGCTGCAGGTATGCACCAGCCAACCCCTGCGACCCCACACGGATAAGTGGGTTAGATAATGGATGGATGGGTGGAAATTACTCTAGTAAAAAAAGCCATAGACAAAAACCACATTATTTTTTCCACTTGCAAACGTAGCACAGTTAAACTGCCTTTGATAATTAATTCTACTTGATTATACTTTCAACTTTTGAAGTGAAAATTAACAGTCTTGGCTATGATTGTTTTTTTGTTTTTTTTGTTTTTTTTGTTTCTTTTCCAAGGATCAATCCATCCATTAATTCAAAACTCTTCATGATTATTTCCTCCATGTCAGGATATATGTAGGTGTTCTGCTGGTTTTGTTGTTGTTTCTCCTCTTCCTTCCACCAGGGGAGTTCAGGAGGTTGCCTCATGATGGAGCTGCTGAGCTGGCAGCACCTTGGCCACAGGCGCTCCGCAGTACAAGAGGAGCTGGGCTGCAGTCATTCAGTTTCTGGTTGTTACCCTTACACGGTACTTCCTAGCCGCTCTGCATTAATCCTCCCGAGTTCAATGATTTGTGTAAGCAGTTTTACATGTTCCTCCTGTGTACCTATTAACCCCTTTTTGTGTGTGGAACCTATGTACTTCTCCTTGTTGGATCTCCTCGCTCTCAGTCATCCAACCAAACAATCTACAGCAATTGAAGAACAGAACAATTTCAAAAAACATGACTGCAGCTTTCCGTTGCACTCCACCGACTCCTCAGTGACCGCCTGCGTCACCTGTCCACTCCAGCACTCACCTCCGGAGCCTCAACCATCAACGAACCCCCCTCCTTCCTGAGAACACAACAGCAACTCCAAAACCAGAGCCCTCCAGATCCCATCATCTCTACCTGGCGGTAGAACACCAAACCTCAAATAGAAAAACTATACAGGACCTTCTTCACTCACCTGGAACTTCTACTCACCTGTCTCTCCCTCTCTAGAGCTCCCGTTGTCCTCATGCTGACGAGTCCATTCCCTTGGTTTCCAGAGTCCAGAACTGAGGCCGCTTCTGAACACATTCACATTCTTATCATTGTAAATAAACTTGCTTTAACTGATCATTGGTCGTCTGATTTTTTTTCTTCCAGTGGTTCAGAGCCAAAACAAAATCCCTTACACATGTGCTTTTGTGCTGTTACGATTGAACTTCCTGATCTTCTGCGTTTTAATTTCAAAATAAAAATACAGCCTTTTTTAAAAAAGATGTCTGTAGAGGTGTTTGTGAATACTTTTCCGTGAATTCTGTCTTAAATGTTTTCATAGAGATTCCTTTCTAAAAAGCGAACTATGCTTTGTACCACATGTGTTTTGTTACATACAACACACATCAAAAAAAATGTATAAGAACTTAAAAAAATTAATCCAATTGAAGTTTACCCTGAAAGGGCTTGAGCCTTTTACTTTATCCAACAAAACAGCTAGAATACTCTCTGCAAAGGCTAAAGACACCTGCTTCCACAAGGGAATATCAAAGCCATCAGTTAGGTTGCACAAACATTTTAGGCTGTGGAAGAAAAATATTGCCTGCACAAGACCGAGATTCAGAACGACCACAGAAAGATCCGGGATGAGGTCAATATCAGACTGTTTGCAGGAATTGCAAAATTAGTCCTAATCAGAAGAAAATTGTGGTGATGATCTAAACTCATGGTAAACTTGAAGACAGTTTGGAGAACACTGGAACCCAAAAGGTAATTTAGGCATTTCTGAAATTGACAAGTAAGGGATAGCTTGGTAAAATTGTTAACCTGCTATGAAAACTTTGCATAAACATTAAGTGTTATGGCTTGATTTCTATAAGAAAATTCACTCAATAGGCATGGGGAAGTCAGATGGAACATGAGGAAATTGCTTCAGAAAGAAAAAGCAATCAGGCATGCCCACTGCTTCACGTCTATCAATGAGGAAACAAAAGGTAAACAATGGTACTAATAATAATGATAATACATAATATTTGTAAAGCACTTTAAATTTAAGATGCTCCTATCTAAAGCAACTTTAGAAACTGCATCAAGTTATTAACTTGCCATAATCCTGGATGAGCAATTCTCTCTTTTACAGATGGGTGAAGAAGTACATTTCAAATGTTGTCTAATATTGTATTTCTTTGTATGTCATCTAAACTTCTTCCCTGACCTCTCACAGTATCTTTTGTATTCCTTTAAATTCTTTCTCCATGTCTATTAAATATGACATAAATCCAAAGCATCCCAAATAAAGTTTCATACATATGTACGAAGGGAAGCATTGCAGTGTAAGCCACAATACTCAACTTGTGAAAGTAAATAATTTGGACTATAAATTGGCGCTTGGAAAACAATTGTGAGTGCCATACTGCTGCACAGGAGATGCTATAATAAAATGAAACCTCTAGTATAACCTGGGTCAGTGTAAGTGGCCATCTATCACTACTGGGACTTAGAAAAGACAGAGCAGACACAGGGCAAATTTTAGAGTAGTAGAAGACAAAAGTATCAAAGTGAGGAAAACCTATCAGATAAGCCTAGTTTTTAGAGTTGACAGGGGGTTTGCATCTCAGACTAAAGCTGGGAGGTGACTCTACAGGAGAAGAGCATAATTACTTAAAGATCTGCCTCCCATTCTAATTAAAAAATTTTCAGGTATTGCTTTTCAGCAAATCCTGAACAAACGTTAGACTGAAGAAAAAAAAAAACACAGTCAATGTCTTATGATTTCTGCTTATCATATTTCTTAACATTATGCATACTTCTTAAGTGCACATTAACAGGTTTAACCAGACATGAGTTGTTAAACAGAGTATGTATAAATTGCATTTTCCTTATCATTTAAGCTGCAGAAAGCAGGAAAAAAACTGCCGAGAAGTGCTGCTCCTACTGTGCTGCCGACCCTGTGGGCTGGTTTATTGGTGCCCCCCCATCCTCGCCTCCGCCACCTACCTCCTCCTCCTTCTCCTCCTCGTGATTATTGAAACTGTCCTCTGGGTGAGAACGTAAAGCAATAACACACAAAACCTAATGCGGTTAACCAACAAGCACATTGGACCCCATACAAGACAGAGGGCAAAATCTAATAGTCAGGTGGCAATATGTGTGCTGAATTACGGCATTAGTTTTCATCAGTGTCCCCCCAGCAGCTAGGTGGGGCTGCAAAACATGCCGTCTCAAATCAAATTGAGAAAAAAAATGCATTAACTGGGGATTTTGTTCCCTTTTTTACTCTCATACCAAACTTGTGGATGATGTTGTGAGCAAATAAGCATTCCCTGTGAGAGGCATGGTAATGTGGACGATGGAATCGGACGAATCCATCCAGAATTCTGTTTTAATAAGCATCAATCTGACACTTGTTTTTACAGCTGTTAGATTTTTACTTGTACAGATCGGTTTAGTGTTACACAAACACAAAGGTTGCAAAGCTTTTTTTTTTCTTTCAGATTTTGTCTTTTATTAACGTTTTATTTGTCGTTTGAATGATTTTCCATTTAGGTTAGGTGGAAGGCAAAAACACCAACTTTGTTCCTCATGTGATTATTGTTTTGCTTCTGGTGGGAATAAAAAGACATTCGGCAGTAAGAAGATGGAGGAAACAAAAATATGGATGACACCAGTTTTTCCTGACCGGCATAATTGGCAGTAATGTCAAGGTTGGCAACCGGGTCCCAGTTACCAGGCAACGATCTCTAAAGCTTTCAATTTACAAGCCGTCTACCAAATAGATTTTTATACGGGATGTTTAAAGCTCACAGGGTGAAAGGCAGCCAAATTGTTTGTTAACTCCTGTTTCATTTTTCCTTTACAGCAGAAACGGATCGAGTGTGACGGCAGGAGGGGAAGCAGTGTTTCTGCATCAAGCAGATGGGGTCTCTGTTGAGCTACAGTTACAGCTAAAACAAATATATAGTGCACCTTGGTACCTGAAATATAAGTTAGTTACAGATGGGTCAAAGGTTTCTGCTTCTGGTTTCCGATAACACAGCCCAGAGTTTTGTTTTATATACTGCTTTAAGATTTTCTATACCTCATAAAACAGTTCTAAACCTTCTAACCTACACGAGGAACACAAAGCCTAAACTTTAAACCCTCTCTGGTTATACGTTTTTCAAAAGGCCAAAACAACCCAAGACAATGAACTCCATGGACATTTTTATTCACCAATTTAATAAGGTCAAATGTTCAGCTCTCTGTTAAAATAAATACCTAACCATTACCTTTACAAATTTAGTCAACCAATCACTGAAGTTTACCCAAAGCTGAATATGGCCAAGAAAAGGGGACTCAAGACATTATATTTGTGTGTACTTCACAAAATTTTAAACTACTAATATTTTCACATACAACTGTCTCTTGTGTTTAAACTGAAAACAAATCAGTCAAGATAGACGTTTCTACAAACTTTTTGTGTATTATTTTGGTACTTTTTGGCAGCAGCTGAACCATGTTTCGGACTTACCCCTCTCACCCGAGTATTCTTACTAATCCTGCCCATCCCTTTATGACCAATGTACCCATCATCTAAACGTTACTTTCAGCACAAAGGTGCACCAAATAAGAAAGCTGCATGTATCTAAAATGACTTTTTTAACATGGAAATTTTATTAAAAATGTTTTTTAATCTCAATGGGAAACAAAACATTGTTGTAATTCATAATATCCAAGTATCTTTGATATTGTGGAAGGTTATGCTCTGGGTAGGATCTCCTGTAGTAACTAGTTAAATTTACTTAGTTACATTAACTTGAATATTTCTGCTTGTAGCCATGGTTACACATTAGGACAAGTGTACATAAGCAAAAACAAAAAGGTAGTTGCAAACATCCTTACAGCTGCCCACACCATCCAAAACCAGAGGGGACAACTGCCCAAAAATCGGTACCTCAACCAGAAACCAGAAACAGCCATTGAGGAAAAAAAACTAAAACAAATTAAAACAAACAAAGCTACGTCTAACATGCTTAAACTACACCCTATGGTATCCAGAATCCTCAGATCTAAATCTAATTAAGCTTTTATTGGACCTAGGAGACTCACATAACTCACATTAAAACCTGATTTGGCAAAAAATGCCCTTCAAGAAAACAATACAAAACACAAATGAACAGCCAAAGACACAAAAAAGCCTGAAACAAGTTTTTAAGATACTGTTAAATAATAAACTTGTAGGGAAAACATAGGTTATTCACCATTAACAGAGAAATAAAGGGGGAAATATGTTTTTTGACTATGTACGTGAGCAAATGTATAAGTGTATGCCAGGTAAGGAGTTTGTAAGACTGTATGTATTTGTCTTATCCGATCACCATCAGTCTACTATAAACTGTTGTAGTTCAATTTTAAGTGTGGTATTAGATCTATGAGTCTAAGAGTCCTTCGTAAGCAAATTTAGTTATTTGCAAAAAGAACTGACTAGAACAAATGTTGAGGAATTGGAGAACATTAACTTAATATATTTACATCTGACAAATCTACAAAAACTGAAGGATCTTTTATTTGTATCAAGTATACTAAAATGTGTATAGCACCATTATTACTGTGTGTGAGGTCCCATTTAAGCAAAAGTAGACAGGCTGCATGGGTTTTTGGAGTTAACTACTTCTGACAAATTGAGACAGTTATTGTAATACATCTACCCCCATCTCCTTCATAATGATGCATGTGCTAAACAATATCAGTATACTGACACCATGTTTACTGTTTTCTTTTGTTTTTTTAGGAGAAATTGTATTATGGAAAAAACAAAAAAAAAACATAAATATGCTCCTCCAATACATTTAGTTGTAGTTAAATAGTTTTTTTTTTGATCAGGACTAAGACAATCTTACTTTAATCTTATATGTTTAGGCTAAACAGCTAAACATATAGGGGAGATGTGAGCTCTTAACATCACATGTTGAACATATCTGTCTGTGCTTATACGAATCTTGTGTACCTTAACTAGCCAAACAAACCAACAAAAAAATAAACATTGAGGCTTGGTGTACCTGACATATCCACACTTTGACATAATTGTTGACGTGTACTATTCCTGGCTGTGACAGACAAATACATTCATATATATGCTAGAATATTTGTTTTCCCTTAATGACCAAAGATGTTGTATTTTGTTCAATTATTATAATTCTGGAAACTTAACTTTTGAAGTGTTGTTTTTATTGATCAGCATTTAAAAAAAGTTGTTTTAAATCAATGTAAATCTGCACAAACTTCAGACCATGTTATATTTTTATAAATCAAAACTAATCAATACCAGTCTTCAACATAAAATACAAAACACAGTAGAACGTATACATTTTGCAATTCAGCGCAGAGAGTCAGAGAAAGTATTAGTTAAAGAAAGTCAATTCAAATGAATTTATAAAGCCTATTTAGGACAACTGCTATCACCCAAAAAGCTTTACTGAAAAACTTCAGTAATACATACATAAAAAGACGTACAGTCCTGTTACTGAACTTTTACACTGTGTTAAAAGTGAATGAGTACAAAATATTCATTAGATTTGAGAGCAGAACAGGCCATGACAACAAAAAGGAAAATCAGCTGTACAAACAAACTTTACAATAACAAACTCAGACAGACATTTTAAGTGGAAAAATGAACATGAGAACATTTTGATGATGACAACTTGTAAAAACTGAAAAAGAATACATTTTTAAAAATTATTATAGCAGGTATTTTCAGGCCTAATTATTGAAATGGCTCTCAGGCAATAATGCTCGCGTACACATACACACACAAGTTTGTAACTCTACCCTTTGAACTTTGTATTGGCACTCATTCATTTTAGTACCTGCATTTATGCCAAACCTAAATGTTTTCCCTAACTGTACCCATTGTCACTGTATTCCCAATCTTAACCTTAACAACAGTTGAAGTCAAACAACACCTCAAACCTAACCCTTAACCCTAAAAGAAGGGATGCACCACATTAGGACCAGGTTTTGGCCCTCATAAGGCCCATCATGCTTTAGAAAGCTAGTGAATATACCAGGAGGTCCTATATAGAATAGCTAAAAAAGTGCACACGCATACACACACTCTGGTCCTATTCAGTCATGGTCTAGGCCCAGAGGCAGGTTACCGGAAACCGCTCTGTTCAATAAGTTATTAATACTTGAAGCTGGTGGCTGCAGTGCATTATTTAACAATAATGATAACGTCTGTTCCATTATAGATTGCAGCCCCCGCAGACACTCGCTTCTTTTTTTTTCTTTTTTATCAGACCTTTCCAAAGATGTCTATGACACTAAAGCTGGGGAGACACTACGTGATTTTTTTATGCCGAACCGTTCCATGATTCCATTCTGGGAAAAGGCTGCGTCAGTGTACACCTGCTGTGGTCGTTCGATAGGGAGAGTTTGTAAAAATATGTGTGAGTTACAGAAGGGGTAAAGACTAGACTCTGGAAGTCTGACAGGAAAATCAAACCAACCACAATCACAGCCAAACAAACATCTTTCCAATTTTTTTTTTTTTTGTTGAACAGGAATACATTTGGCAAACTGTGAACTAACATCTGACCGTACTGAAAATGCATGCTGATGACATCCAATAAACAAGGGAGTTTGGGCGTGACAACAGATCTGATCCAATATTGGAAGTAATTCCAAAACCCCTACAGCCTTATTTAATTGTTTCTCAAATAATTGCCATCAACATGCGTTTGTGTGGGTTGTTTGTCCTGCCTTTTTTCTGTGTTGCCCAGCAATGGACCGGTAACCTGTCCAAGGTTTTGGACTGCTGGGGATAGGCTCCAGCAGACCCTCAGGACCTCTCAAAGACAGGCAGGTTGAAGAATGAATGGATGAGTTGGTGTATTTGTTACTTTAAATTGTCACCCTTGCCAGACTTTGATGCTCTTATCTTAAGTTGATTTGAGAAATTCTGTAGTGTGGTTCTTCAGCAGGTTCAAGGCTTATGTGTGACCCCAGTCCTTCTGTCATGAAACAAAGCAAAACAAAAAATATGTGTGAATGCAGCGGTCATCAGTTGGAGGGCAAAAAGAGCTTCAGTCTAAGATAAACAGAACCATCCTAATCATAAGGAGTACTATTTCAGAACATTTTATCAAGATTCTCTCTAGGTTTGAAACAATTGTGACAAAATGATGTTCTTTTAGTATTGCCCGGCATTTAGCTTTTCTGATATTCCCACAATGCCTCTTGTCTGCTGAAGAATGACATTCCCAAAGGTAAGATGATTTCCCCACAATGCTCAACAAAAAAGATTTTTGTTTTCAGTGCAGAATTCTCTTTCATAAAAGTCTGATCAGTCAGATTAGGGCATAACATTGGAGTTGTGTCAATAGATTCTTCTACCTGAGCTGTGGCTATACACAGCTCCACCAAACATGGGTCTCTTGACTGATTCATTAATAATACTCCCTTGTTGAGGATCAATTTAAATGTCATGGATTACTATGTTTTCTGATTGGCCGAACTCAATGAGATGCTCAAAGCCAGGGATACTGCCGAATAACTAAATCCTGCTTTAAACGTCTCTACCCTGGTGTATTTCCCATTTCTCATGATTCTGTTCATTGACTAATGTTTGCTGACAAACCCCTGAGGCCTTCAGACAACAGCTGCATTTATCTTTAGAACAAATTACACACAGCTGGACTTTGTTTACTAATTAGGTGACTTCTGAAGGCCGTACATTTCACAGTGTTTTATCAAGGGAGATTAAACTAAAATGATCTGAATAAAACCCCTTTTTTCATATTTTTTATCTTAATAGAAGTAACAATAATGTAAGCTCTTGCTTTCCACTTTACAGTTATGCACAATTGGGTTGAGCTACTGCAACAATAAATTTAGATTTCTGATTGGAATTTAATGAGAATACAATGAAAGTGGTTTATGACACTTTTTATAACACTTGTAAACTGAGCTGTAAAATAATCAGTCAGTTGGCCTTTAAGTCATTCTTAAAAATGATCAAACATCTAACAATAATAAAAATATAAAGGAATAAGGAATTTCCATCTATCAATCACTGGGATGTCGTCTGTCCTATACTTTCTTTTTCCCTTAGCAGAAACAGAAACGTTCAAATCCACACTGTGACACGAGGAAGACGAAGTGGTGAGTCGTGATGGAACAGAACTCCGCGCGCCTGCAGCTCTCCTCAGAAGAAGGATGAGCAGGATATATGAAATGATTCTGATATCTTCTTCAAAGAGAAAATGGCTCTCCTCCTCCTGAGCAGCGAAGTGTTATAGATAGCAGAGCGAAGCGGCAGACTGCTAATGCTCTCTTAAGGCCAGATAGGCTCATTATACAGCAGCTGTGTGAGGAACACAAAAAGAAAAAAACATGTCAGTCCTAGCAGATATGTCTGCTCTGTCCTTTGTAAAGGTAAAAAGCCAGTGTCACTTTCTCTTACCTCTTTTAACCTCGCTTGAATACACTGACTGGAAGTTGCGGAAACCCTCCGTTCCCTGTGTGAGGATTCAGTAATTGGCCTTCATGGGAAGTGGGTGTCCTGGTAGCGCAAGGCTAATGTCAGCTTGGCCCTTATTTGTTCGCTGTTTTATTCCACTGCGAGCTGAGAATTGCAATTTGTGCCCTCCTTACCGGTAAACCTTTTTCTCTGAAGATTAACTGCAGCTGGCCTCATTATAAAGGACTGAATCGTTGCTCTGAAGCTGGGAGCTGTTAAAGTCATTAAAACTTGGACAATATCTTTGTAATACTTAATAATAAGCAAACAGCGCCGCTAGAGATTTGTTCACAGGAAGAAAAAAATCTGCTTTTAGACCTTGAAACAGTGTGGAGAGGAGTTGCTTTCATTCTTTTCATTTTTTGGTAAGTGGTGCAGTTATTTCAAAACTTCTTTTAATTCAAACTTTAAGGAAAATCACCTATTGTAAGTTTTGTCTGGTATCTCAGAACGTATTTTTTCTGTTAATTTCTTTTTATTTTAAACAAAGACAAAGTATTCACAACCATTTTAACCACTTTAGCCAAAACCTACCAGTAACATTTTTTTAAACTCAGAGCTTAAAGTCATACTACTACTACTATTACTAATAATAATAGTTTTAATAAATAAAGCAATAATAATTACAATATAATTATAAGTTACCTTTTTTTATCCCTTACCAATAACCACTTGATTAAGAAGGGTGATTTATATTGGGATTATATTGAGAAAAATAAAGCAAAAGTTGTGTGAGGATAGAAGCAGTAGAGACAGTGGAATACAAGTTAAAAACATATAAAAAACTTCAAAAATGGGTGTTAAAAGCCATGTGAAACATACTTAAACACAGGTGTTTATTCCTAAATTTAGTCTTTAGTTCATTCTGGGGGCTCTCAGCCGTACCTGAAATCTGAAGTTGCAAAGTCACTGATGCCTCTTTCCCCAGTCAACGTCAAAGTTTTACAGAATTCAGCTTCTCTTCAGGAGTTAGGTTACAAAACCCAAGCTGTGCGTAGAGGTTAGTCAAAATCCAACCATTTCTAGTTGGTACCACTGATCCGTAGCACATCAGTTCCGGCTCTTTACCCACCAGAGAGGTAACATTTTATATCTCTGAAGCCAGATTATGCTGCCAGGATTTAGCATTACAAGGCTTCTGAAATTACCTGCAATCCAATTTGTATGCACTTGAGCCTGGCATTCCTCTCTGCAGGTGGCAAGCCCACATTCAGGGGGGATTCCTTTACCTTTTTCTTTTTGAACTGCAGGATTTTAAGGTTTGGCTACTCGGTGGTTGCTTGAATATAATAAAACTGTATCCCAGATTAGGGTGTGCATTTTTCTGAACGGTACTGTAGGATACGTGTACCAGTTTCAGATTTCTTTCCAGTCAACTTCATTGATCTTATAGGTTGTTTTCCTAAACTCAGAGGTTAATCTTCCGGGACTTACATGGTACAAACAGTATATTAAACATGTTACTGTCCTGGAGTAGACAACTGCTGGTACATCTCTACGTTATTTCTAGGTTTCCATCCTAGAAATCCCTGATTAGTTCCCCTTTTTGTATAAAGTGTTTTCTTAGAACAAACAGGATACTTTGTGCTAAAGAGCTTTTTACTGGCTTGACCCTACACCTTATTTTGTGGAATTGAAACACTATTTCTCAACACCTTGATGTAACTGTCCTACTTCTTTCATCATAGTGTAAAAGATTTTAGTTTACATGACTGGAATTTTAATCCATGGGTATGCAGTATTTTCTTGACCTATCTTGCAATCAGCTACCTTCCCAAGCCATACACATTATTTTCCGGGAACTTGAAGGTTAGTCTTTCAGAGCTTACTTAAATGTTTCAGTGACTTACAGTTTTCCGGGGCACATGGATTACTTTCTATAGAATTAAAGATTACTTTTATTAAACAGAGCTGTGCATGTATTGTTTCTTTTTGTTGCAGCTGTACTGTACCGCTGCTATGGGTTTGTGAAGTTGTATAATCTACAAATGTGAAGAGAGATGTTTTTAATAACAGACCGACTTCAAAGATAATAAAAAGCATGAATTTGTTAAACACAAGTTAAAGAATAGGTTTCAGCTACCATTATTTCCATTAACTCCATACCATTAATTCTTTAAATATTGTTCATTACGACACATTCGGATCCCTTTATTTAATGTATTTGTTTTTTAAACAACTAAAAACAGCAGTATTTAAGCAAATACACATTTTTTTTCTTCTCTTTACGCTGCATTCACCCTTTACATTTCAGAAGTTCATCAGAGAGTCCACTTGACCGGATATAATGAGCATACAACAGTTGGTAGAAACATAGATAATGAAGACATGTTTAATTAAAGTTGGGATTTGGAAAATGTTTGATTCTGAAGAACCATTTAAATAATGGTCAGATTTCTGTAGTTTCTTATTTAAATGCAAGAAAGGGTGCTCAGTGAGTTGAAGCAGGTCAAGTTGAAATCAGGTAGGTAATAATAAAAGGCTGAACCTCATTAGAGAAAAATGAATTAATACGGCACATGAGATACAAAAACTCTCTAAGCAAGCCTCTATGTCCTTTCCTCTACTGTGTTTATCAGCTCAACAGCATTTTAAATCTGTTTAATGAACAGGAGGGGAGCTCTTCACTGGAGCCGTATTAGTCCAATTGTGAAAAAGAGCAAGTCGTTCTCGCTGCTGATGGATTATTGATGTTGTGGTCATTTCTGAGATCCAGCAGCACCACGCTTGCTGTATGTTTTTCTCTTTCAAAGCCACTTTAACACAGCAAACATTAGCACTGACCGCTCCATGCTTGTGTAGTAATTACACAGCGAACACCACACAGGTCTTTAATGGAGGAAGTAGCTGCACTCAAGTTGAGCAGAGAATTACAGTGTACTGCCTAATGTGTTCCTGTAGAGTCCAGGGATTCATACTGTTATATTCACCAAGAAGTTCATAAATGAACTCCTGGATTAGTCTGCCTTTAGAGCAATATCAGTTAACAGCAGGAGACGGCATTCAGAAATAAGTTGGGAGTCTGTGGGGTACTTCAGCCACTGAAGAATTTTTTTTATTGGTTTTTATCATGCATGTTCCAAATTGGAAAATAAACCTCCACCTTTTGAAATTAACAACTTGAAAGTTTTGAAATGTTGCAACTGTATATGTCATGATCTATGTTTGGTTTAGGTTCTGTTTCTTCCCGTGTGTGTCTTCACTAATCTTCATTCACATCTGTTATTCAATCATCCAATCATCTTCTCCACCAATCACACACCGGTTCACAGTATTTAAGCCCTTCACATTCTTTCACTCACCGCTGGATCGTCTGTTGTCCTTACCTGTAGCTTTGCCTTCTCGT
>JAVLVB010000433.1:2191344-2203293 GCA_032876305.1 Orestias chungarensis | reverse complement strand
TTCTCTGTTTGTTTACTTTCTGTAGTCCCGCCTCCGCTTCCTGTTTGTTTACGTCTCGCGTTTCGTCTCCGGTTACCTGTAGTTCCCTGTATTGTTTCTGTTTCATGTTTATGTTCATTATTCATCCCCATCAATAAATAATTTATTCATTCAACTCCACCTCTGCTCGAGTCATTCAGAAACGACCCCTGACAGTATAATGTAATGATCCATCAGATCCGTTGGGGTTGGGTGGTCTTTAACAGAACTGTCGTACGAGACAGGTAAATTGAATTACCTACCAAATCTAGTGAAGAAAACGTAGTGTAAAAATAACCTAAATTAACTTGTCTTTAATTAATAAATTAGGGTGACTTATGTTAATTCTGAAGAGGCTAATCATCAAATATTTTAAAATTTTCTACAATGTTTTTCCATGAAATTATTGACTTAAGTGAACTTGATACATTATTTAATAAATATGTTCAATTGGATTCAGTGTTTGATTAAATTGAAATTACTTTTTAAAGCGACTTGAGATGGCTTGTGTTGTGAATATATACAGTGCTAGATATTACCCCTTCCTGAAATGGAATAACATCTATTAACTGTTTGCACATTGTTCCCTTGATGATTGGTAACAGCAAGCATCCTTTTAATATTTAAATGGTAAAATTGCTTTGAACATCATGTTGGATCTGATCTAAGCATTCAGCTACATCATTTTTTATGTTTTCTTCATAAGATGGGCTGAAAGTGTTCAAATGAAAGGTTTGCAAATAATAAATCCCAAATAAATTAGATTGGTGTTTGGACAAGCTTATTTATAACCAGCACACACTTCCTGCCACACAGATTTATTTTGAGACAAAAAAAAGCTTCAGTGTAAGACGAATTAACAACTTTATGTTCAATGCTATCATTTCAACTTTCAAATGAACTGTTCATATGTATTATATACAGCTCACATGTATACAAATTAATTAAACCTCACAGCAGACTTTTCTGCAGCGTGTGCTCTCTCTAATTGCCCTTTCCTCTATGAAAAGCCTCACTTTAATGAAGGATATCTGTAATTTTCAGTTTACCCCGGTCTTCTCAATGCTGTCATAAGCAATTAAACTTGAAAAGGATACAAAAAAAGGCACAATGAAAACCTGCTGGGCACATTTAATATATAACAAAAAGATTGTTGAATCCCATCTGTTTATCTGACAGCTTTTTTTCTTCCGTGTGGCCATCGCCCGCAGCTGCTCACGCCGCACAGTAAAAATATAATCAGGGAACAAAAAGACTAAAGGCCGAGTGGAGTTTGATTAAATCTGGGCTGAATGGGATGCTGTGAGTGGCTATTGTTGAAGGCTGTTTAGAGAACGTTTGTGTTTCTGTGTGCGCTGAGCCTCCTGTATAATTCATTAGTGCAGCCACATCTGACGCAGATGAAATGTACTGTTCCATACTGCCTCGGAGCTTCATGATGTACGAAATCTATGAAATAAATTGGAAACAAGTCTGGCTTTAAAGGAGATAAACATACTATATAGACTTATCATATAAAGTTTGCAACTTTGTATGGTGAGTCTGTGTTTAAATTAACATATTTAACATAAACTATATCAAAATTATGGCTTTTGATTTTTATCAAGGTTGTCTATTTAGTTTATTTTTTGACTCTTAGAGGAAAAGTGATATTAAGGTACTAATTAAAAAATCTGTGACATATGATTTAATTAAAACAACATGCTGATATATCCTGAAACAAAAATAGTTTAATAATATGCCAAAGTGTAAGCAGGACTGATACAGCGTAATGTCCTTTCGCAAAAAATTGACAGCAAAAGTTGAGAGGATTGTTCTAGCCTTTTGCCAATGCACCTAACAGTCTTGTGAAGTCAGGTGGCTGACAAGTAAGAATATAGGTCTTATTCTAGCATGTTACTGATTCAAGCAAGTACATAAGAGCAGGAAAAACATGCTGGATTAAAATAGATAACGCAATTTTGTTATGTTATTTTGGTTATTTTGTCTGTTTTTACTACCTCTATTTGAAAGTAGAGGCAGAAAGAGAAAGCTAAAATTGGGTCCACCAGATTTCTGAAAGGGGTCAAAATATTAGAAATTACCTCAAATGATCTGGTGCAACACTTAGTGAAAGCTCCCGAAGTTTTTGTATCTACAGCAAGGCACAAATAAAACATTACAGCTCAACCGAAAAACGTGGGAATAAACAATCTGCATCATTCACACCTTTTTAAATATGTCAAAAAAAATTTTTGATTCTGCTCTGGGGAAAGATCAGTCTAAAATGTGACTTTTTCAGTCTAGCAGTAAGTTTGTAAAATAATAATTTGGTCATTATAAAGACTAACATGCCTAAATTGAAATGAAGGATAAAAGCAAATAAATATATCAAATCAATAACCTTTGAGAATGTCTGGTTTTACCCCAGACAAATTCAGTCTGGATGCTATTAGAAATACTTCATGGTCTACAAAATCCAAATGTTTCTCTTGATTTCAGGCTTAGTTTATTCTAGGTTGATATGAAAATAATTCCAGGGCTTACTTAAAAGCTCTAAGTATGGTTAACTCAAGGCATTGCTTTACAATTTTGCAAATCAAAGCCCAAGACTAAAAGCTCATGTTCCTATGTGATATACTTAGATCCTAAAGATTGCAACCTTTTTTTTTTCCAATTTCCATGCTGCTTGCTACAGAATGTTTCTGATAACTTTCCACCCCAAAATCAGCAACGGAGACAGTCTTAACAATTCAAATAGATTCCCATTGTAAGTAAGAATGAGAATTGGTTCCAATATTAGAGGAATTCTCTTAAGAAAAGAATCTTTTTGGCTTTATTTATGTCAGGTATTCTGGATCATCAGCCACCAAATTGTTGTCAAGCAGTTACTTAAAATGCAACTGCATAACATGACTTGACTGGTGCCATGTGTGAAGGTTGCACTGGGTGGAACATGCCTACCTGCAGAGATCCTGTGTCCAGAAAAGACACAAAACACACCACGTGCATCGTAACATTTGAGCAACCAAATGAAACATGATGAACATGTGATTGAGCAATATAAACAAAACAGTTGCTTTCTTCTTTGTACGAAAACACAAAGCAACTATTTGTCTCTTGTGCTCATAGAGTATGAGCACAAGAGGTTGGGGTTTTAGAATGTGTGTGTGCTTTAATTTCAACTTTGAAAAAACAACACAAATGAGAATTTTTATTTGCTTTGTTTGTTATTTTTGTTGCTTTTTGAGTTCAGAATTCTGCTTTATGTAACTTTTGTTTTGATATTGGTTTGTATTGTTATGGTAAGGACTTTTTTTGCCCACCCATTCCACAAACTTTGGAGTTCTTTGATAATGCCTGCATGCTAAGTGTACACATTGATTTAACTTTATTAAACAACACCAAAATTAATCTTGTTATTACAATATGAATATTTGAAGGTTGAAGTAGTTTGAAAAAAGACAATATCACTGCTACTTTCCTGGCATTTTTTGTGAAGATATTTTGTCTCCCTAAACCTTTTAGGATGTCAAAGGGCCTGTAATTGCTAAATGCACACTTGTCTCTTTCAGAACAAGCCTCTTAAAATTTCCAGTTTACACTCGCATACATCTGAACATTCAATACTCCCTTCAGCAATAATCTGCATCCCATAATTGCATTTGGTGTTTATTTCTCTTCATGTGCCGCTTTCTGGTTTTAGCACCGCCCTTCATTAACTCCCCTCCAAAGTCATCAACAAGGCACAAAAGGCAGTGCACCAATTTCCACAGGCTGAATGCACCCTAACTGAGAAAAAAGGCTTTAAACAGCAAAGACAAACAGGAAGTGGGCAAGAACACAGCCCAAGCAGCTGCATGTTTGCGTGTTCGTACATCTCAATCAAAGCTGTCGGCACAAACCGTTGTTAAAGATTGCTCTTTTTCATTGGAGCTGTTCTGTAATCCTGCAGCTCTGATTGGGCTTTCACTGTCTGACTTCAGTCATGATGAAAAAAGGAAACTTGAGAAGTCTTTCTGCTTCCGCTGAAAACCCTCTTCACGATTCCTTTTCAGGCAGAGTGCCATCTTCTTCTGTGTGATTGAAGACAGAGGATCCTCTGCTTTGAGACAGACAGCAGTTAGTGTCTTAAAAGCAATCAGAAGCTCTTTAAGTCTATTTTTTTCTGTCAGTGTCTTGCAGTCAGCCTAAACATCATTCTGGAGATCTTCAAGAGCTCCATCTGCAAAGAATAGACTGTATTTTTGCCTATAGGGAGGTTCACAATTCCTGTGATTAATACAGACAGCATGAATTGATCTAAAGTCTGTTCCAATCAACTTTGTACAGAAAGATGTGATCAATCTCTGATGGTTGCATATTACAGCTGTCAGTGGATGAAATATTGCTTTGCTTTGGTTTTTATACTGTTTTACATTTGACTTGTTTTACATTTTATGTGTTCAAATGTTTATTAGCTCAAATAATCAATGCAACACCCCAGACTGATTCATTGAGAAGCTGGTGAAAATTCTTTAAGCCATTCTATAAGGGCCATGTTAAAATAGTGAAAGTTGTATTATGTGTTTTTATGCCATGCCTTTTTAAGATTAAGATTAAATCAATTTTATTTGCCAGGTACATACAGGACATACTAGGAATTTGTTATGGTGTAATTACACTGAGGCAGCCATTTTTGGCTGCCAGGTAGGCAGTAGCACAAAGGGTCTTGCCTAAAGTATTGTGGTATTTTGCCATGGGCTGGATTTGAACCCCTGACCTTCCAATTGGAAGTCAGGCAACATACCACTTGAGCTATCCAGCCACTTTTGATTACAGTGATAAAAAAAAAGTTATTTTGAAACAAACAAAAAAGAAAAAAAAAAAAAAGAAAAGCTCAGTAAGTGTGGCAAGTCTACTTCACGCCACCCAGAAATTAGGATTCAATCAACAGTCTTCAGGTATAGTAAACAGGGTCCAAATGGGTATCAGTTAGTCTATTGATGGTATTTTAGAACGCAGTCAGTAAAGCATCATAAAAACAAGAAACACAAAATCTAGAAGTCCCGGAGAATATTAATGCAGGGTTAAACTACAAACTAAGTTAATACGTACCCCTTCATGGTCTTAAAATATAACATCTGTACCACAACCGCAAGCCTTCCAGTAAACACTACATTAACATGACCTTTTCAAGATAAGTGAAAAAGCCATAAGAAAATATGATTGCAGTTTGCAACAACAACGTACGGAAGAGAAAAAAAGCCTGATGAAAATAAGTTCTCTGATCGTAGGAGAACCAAATTCAAATTGTGCAACATTTCCAATCTCATTGTACAATGTGTATAATGACAATAAAAGGCATTCTATGAAACGCCTTTCAAACACAACCCTAAGGATGAAACACAGAAGGGATGACATTGAAATTTTTTTGTGCTTTCTTATTTTTAATTAAGGGTTTGTCGTTCCCTATTTACTCATCACCTTCTTGTGTTGTACTAAACTTACTTCCTTTCTCAGCTTGCCTGTTTGGTCCCTTCCCTCTGCTGCACTCTGTGACCAATCAGCCACCTGTTCTTGTTCAATAATCAAACTCCCGAGTAATTAAACCCTTCTTTCTCTCATTCCTCATTTGATCTTTCCGTTGTTCTCTTTGCTTTTCTCTTTTCTCTACCCTACATGGGCCATATTGTAGATTCTGTGTTCAATCCTATTCTCGCATAGGTCTTATAATTTATTATAGTACTTAAAATTGCTATCAGGGTGTAAACTGGACCGGGGGATTAGAATTTCGTCCCACCTCATGTATCACATGTGATGTGATGACTAATACAATTCGTTGATTCCTTGATTCCTTAAATTTACTGCTTGTGACCTCTGTTAAAACCTTCTTGTAATTTCTTTGATTTTCAATAAACTATCATACCCAACATCCTGCCTCTGCCTTTTCTGCATTTGGGTCTAATTCATCTTCAAAACCTTATTTACAGAATCAAAATAGGCAACTATATCAAATTTAGAATTTTTAGCAATGCACCACATTTCTTTGTATTTAATTGTAACTCGATCGCTAGATGGATGAATTGATGGATACCTTGGTTGACTTAATTATTTGGGACTTCATCTGTGCTAATAAGACCAAAGAGTAAACAAGGCTGTAATAAAGGAGATGGCCAGAACGATAATGCTATCTAATACGGGTATATTTGTGTTTAAACACTCAGCTAAAGTCCTGAGGTTTGGATCTTGGCAGAATGATGGAGATTTTGGATGTATTTCCTTTGCTGGGCTGTTGGTCATTACGAAAATAATTGTTTCTTTTGAACTAAAAAAGTCGAAGGGAATTCATTTATGGCTAGATAAGTTTCTTTAACTTATATAACTTGAAAAAAAAACCTCCTTTACAACTTTTTAACAAAGTTTTCTTGATAGTTAATCACCTCATTTGCTTGTTGCTTATTTAATCTCATCAGTAATACAATGTTGAGCACATTTTCATTTCTTTAACCCATTTTCCTTTTGTTAACTGATCGTTAACGGAGTTTATACTTTCTAAAAAACAAACTCATTACAGGACCTTAAATCAGTGGCAAGTAATTGCATTTTGCTTTTATTCATTCTCTTTGCTAAGATGCTTTGGGAGTAGAGTTGTGTAATTAAACATCTCGGTTGACTTTAAATAAAGTTTCTCTAACTTCTGTAAACCTCAGTTTCACTATAGATCTTTTACGACTTCTTGCTAAAAATAATCCAAACAAAATGCTAGAGGTTTTTAAGAGTTTGGGTTAAAAACTAAATTTTAAGCCTCACTTTTATACACCTCTTTTTTTTTTGCTGTAAGTACTGTTTTTGCATCTTGTGAGGTGGACTCTTTGTGCTGTAATAGATTATATTTTTGTCTTCCGGCCAAATTTTAATTAGCAAAATAGTATTGAAAACCCCCTTTTCAGTTAAAAAAACAACTAGCGAACAAAAAAATAAAAGTGTGTTTGACCGTCTCACAATTATCAGTCCTACTGATCTTACATTAGAAAAAACATTTTAATTAAAAAGATATTAGGCACGGCTGATGGGCTAAACTCGCCTTTCACCGCTTTTTTTGTATGTTTGAAGCTCTCAGTCAGCAACTTTTCCAGCAGTAGCCTGATGGTCCTGAACACTCAGTATCTGCACTTTCCTGCAAGTATGAGCATCAAACTGTTAAACAGTTTTTATACTTTGTGTCTCTTATGGACATCTAGACTTTTTTCTAAAGTTTATACACAAAAAAGGTAATATTCACATAATGGAGATGTGGGTGGGATGTTTTTTTAATAGCAAAAGTGATCATTAAAAATTCGGGACAAATTAATGTAAGCGACAGAACATGAACATTTATTTCCTTTAGATCATTATCCATTGTTCTGCACCAGTTGGTTTGTGCTACAGACTGATCATTCTTAGGTCAGAAGCAAGACATTCTGTCTGCAAGCTAAAACTTGACTCAGGCTCGGTCATTGACTTTGTTATTATATCAAATACAGCAGCAAATTCACAAGAGTGGCTGTGGCCCAGTCCAAGTCCAGATGTCGGATTGAATGAAATTGTTTAGTTGGTTCTTAAGCAGGCCATGTAGAAATAAATGCAAACCTTCACGATCCTGTTCAAAATTGGACATGTATTTGCTGTTAACACTGCTAATTCTGTTTCTAACATAAATATTTGCACATTATGATATGCTCAATGTATCCAACCTTAGCAATTAAATAGATACCCATCTAATTGTGAGGGTAGGAGGAAATGATAATTCACATCCCAGCATGGGTGATGGATCTTCCCAGGAGCAAATTTGCAAACCGGTACAGGCATTGTCTAGTTATATTCCACTTTATTTTTTTCCATAAAACACCTGCAGTGTGACATTAAAGTGGTACTGTAATAAGAGGCAGATGCAGCGAAGGACTGTGGAGGACATGAGGGAATGAAAGCTGATTCGTTGAGGATGCCTGGCAGCAGTAATCCCTCCTCTTCCTCTTCCTCCGCAGCTAGTCAGGGCTCGAAGTGGCAGAGCGAGACAAGCAGTGGCGTTTGGGCTCTCTGAGAGCACACAGCCAGAGAGAGAGCGACAAGCTCATTTCAGGGCCGACTAATTTCTCCATTATAGTTGCACAATTATCCCAGTGTGACTGCGAACAGTGAGATGGGAATATTAGGGAGGTGAGAGGAACAGTAGTGTAAGGCCAGCTTTTCTAAAATAAAGAAGATGGGACCAGAAATTGCAGGAGACAGTAGATGACTTTGTTTTATTTTTTCTAAAGCTCATGGAGAATTTAATACATTAATCTGCTCAAGGACAGAATTTGAGGCAGCTTTTGTATTGGAGAAATTGAAAACACTGAAACAAAATGTAATAGTGGAGGTGGTTTAACATCTTTGCGCAAACACTGTCCACGGCAGATGAAAAATATGCCCAAACACCTCCAGTTATTATAAAAGTTGTTGTTTTTTTTATTCCAAAGGGAAATTAAGTTTTAGAGCAGGAGGAAAGCGATAATGTATACAATGAAAACATGCACACATAGCGGATAGCCAAAGCAGCACAAAAGAAAGTCGGGGAAAATGCTTAAAACATCAGCAGGCAGATTAGAAAAGCAGCAGGATTTATCTTTTGTGACGTTTTTTGTTTATTTATTTTTGAGGATAAAAAAAAATCCAACAAAAAAAAACAACATAAATAAAATTCAGATAGTTTGTTTACAGTATTAAAGTATTTTCTGTATTTTCTTTTTTGTCGCACTAAACTGTTTCAGATCACATTACTTTACAACAACTGAATTCAGACATTTACAGTAACTAGCGACAATTGTTTTACATCGCTGTCCAGAAATGTTTGGTCTGCTTTTATTTTTATTTGCTTTTATGAGTGATTTGAGATAGACATGGCCAGCATGGCCAGCCTGGTTTAGATAATGGCACCACGTTTGAATCACGTTTTACCCATTTATAGATAGATTTGCTTTAAATAACCCTCTCGTTGCATAGCCTAAAATGACTTAAGTTAGGCAGTTATCCAACTTAAAAAATTAGATTGCCACACATTGTCCTTCGTAGAATATATAAACTATGTAACTTGCATTGTATGTTTTTTAAATTATATTAAAAAAAAAGATACATTTAATTTTATGTATAGGCAGGTATACCTACGTTTAAAGAAGTATTTACCCTTTGTTGCAAGATGAAAGTGTGTTGACTTCTCTGAAATGTCTGGTCTGCCCTTAAATCACCAATCTAAAACATTTAGCAAAGCAGCAACTAAGGGTAAGTTGTTTGAGTGAACTAACTCTACAGTGAGAACTTCTTGCCCAGAACCATTCAGAATCCTTATTTTCTTTCTCCACACTGTATCATCTATTTTTTGGTCCATCCATCCATTCATCCATCCTCTTCTATTTAAGAGAGGTACAATTGAACACTCACTGATCATTACGGCTGAATTAATCACTAAGTGAAAATAGGTGTCCACTGTCACCATGCGTTCATTTAGACAGAAGTATTGATGGAAAGTTAGAACGATTTTAAGAAATGTGACATTTAATTCCACTCTAAATGGTTTGATTATATTTGACAAGTAACTTTTATTTGTTTTGTTTTTTTTGTAAAGTGCTTTGAGATTAAATCTTTTGTGAATCAATGCTACAAAAAACAAAACCAAAAACAACTGCAAAATATAAAATAGTTGACCAGACAGATATTGGCATAAATGATCTCTCAACCCCAACTCTACATCTGACCTTCATTGAAAATTTGCGGTTTATAACAGAAGTTCTATCACTCAGTGCAAACTGAGTGGGAGTGGAGTGTGTGTTCTATGATGTGAGGCAGGAAAATGCGTACTAATAATTGCTGAACTTCCATCCTGGTTTAATTTGCGTTGTTATTTAATGCTTCAGTTACTTAAATGGGTTCAGTCAGCTTCCTTCATTCTGAGCTCATTGACACAGCTTGCTGATGAACGGCTTTGTGCGATTGAGTGTATGTGCGTGTGACTGTGTGTGTCTATTGTAAGACTTTGCTGTTGGAGTTTGATGAAGCTGCAGCCTGACACTTTGCTGCAGGGCTGCGTTCTAACTGAATGCAGATTTGGAAGGTTTTGCAGCCATGATGACAGCTTTTTTTTTTCTGCTGACTTGAAATATTTCAAGGGAAGGGCAGAATGTATTTGGAGTTTGAGTAGAATAAATATTTTACTCTTTCCAGTGTGCTTCCCCGTTCAAACTGAGTCCCTACCTATCTTTGTCATCACATTATGATCTTATTATTCTCTAGTTTCTCTTAGCAGTTTTAAAATCTGCCTTGTGACCTGGATATCTGTCAAATTTGGCTTACTGTTGTGATGATTTATCATATAATTTCTGCAGATACACTAACATGGCATCTTAACTTCTATATCACAGACATGTTGAGCTGGGGATAAAATGAGTTGACTCATCTGGTTCTCAGTTTAAAAGTTCTTCTAGATGTTCTAGATGATTTTTGATTTAAAAATACAACTTTTGCTGAAGCTTTGATACATACAATATTCAATGGGTTTCTTAGTGCTTTTCAGTACATACGTTTTCTCCAGTTAAAGCAGATTCAAAATTAAACTCTCCCACCATTATTTGATAAAACTGCCTTTGAAAAAATATATATCTACCACAGTGAAGCTTGACCTTTATTATTTTGCCCATGTCCGGCATCAGTGACACTGTTGATATAATAGTATGAAAATAATCTTTTAGCCAGATGACGTGAAATTTATTTAAGGGAATCCATCATTTACTTAAATGTAGTTTCATTAGTTTAAATATGTGCTAAATTCAGCATTGATTCTAAGTGTGTAGGTACCCTGGAAGCTTTTTAATTAGTTATATTTTTGCATAGGGGGTTTGTTTTGAATTGAATCTTGCTAACCACCATATCTGTTGCCCAACATGGTACAATAGATCAAATTAAATCAAATCAAAAATACTTTGTTTTTCCCAAAGAGAAATTACATGTTGTTGGAGTAACTCATTTAACTAAGGAGTTGTGTAACATGTACCGGGTGACACCATCTGTTGTTGACACCCACTGCCAGTCCTCGTCCTTTCCTTTTCCTGCTACTCTTTAAATCCCAATGTGCTCTTACAGTCAGGAAACCCGCCAGAGAGACGTTGGAGTCGGGGATATGATCATTGCCCATGATAATAGATGTCAGAGAGGGTTTGAAGTTTCTCTTTCTCCTTCTTTCTATCTTCTTTCGACCTGCTCTGCATCCATTACGCCTCCTTTTTAACTCCTCTGTGATTTCTGGCCTCAGTTGTGGTATTAATCACCTGCTCCCTGTTGTAAACCATACCATTGCTATGGTTACGCATCATAACAAAAGAGCAAAATGCCAAAAAGTATTGGAAAAAATCTATCCAGCTTCACAGTATCCAAAACAACAACGAATAGTCGTTCAAAAATGCAACTTTTGCAAAAAACAGGAATAAAATTTTGAAAAAAATGAAAGATCGCAAGGGAAGTTAAGGAGCTATTCTAACGTGCTGCCACCTTGAGCGGCACAATTCTAGAATTTAAAGATCTAGAATCAAGATTATCCCTGTATTAAGTCAACCATGGACAGAATTTTGGATAGGTCCAACTTAGAACTACACTGCTGACTGGAAATGTCCCTGGATGGTGAAAGTTTTTTTTTTTACTAAAACTTTCAACCATGTCCTATTTTGTGTTTCACTACGTAAGACCTTCCTAATGTTGAAGCCACATTCTGTCATGTCGGGTTTTTAGGTTTTCCGACCCACAAAGGCAGAGACACTCAGAAGGTACAGTTTTGTTGTTTTTATTGAAAGAGGGTGGTGACTCAGGCAGGGGTTGGGTCCAGCGGTGATTCGGAGAGGGCAGTCGTGTCGGGGGGCGTGCGATCGGCAGTGAGTGGCGGAAGTGAGCGGGAGGCTTGACGCAGGA
>JAVLVB010000433.1:2156050-2191244 GCA_032876305.1 Orestias chungarensis | reverse complement strand
ACTGGCACTGAGGTCTAGTGTTACCGTAGCAAGGGCAACACTCAGGCGCCGAATAGTGGATCCACACTCCTCTTATACTGCTCTGCTCATCAGTGCCAACCCGAAACACCTGGGAACCACGGGACTCCATCCTGGAGCCCCGTCACAGCAACCCCCGTGGCCACCTAGGGAACAGCACAAAATGACTCAACCTGACACATTCATACCACGATTGGGCCTTTTTTTTTTACTATTTGTACCATGATCACCTACCAGATGTAAACAAGCATTGAAATTATGTTAAAACATTTGTATGTAACTCATACAAATGTCACTTATAAAGGATTTTTGTTGAATTAAAAAATATTTCAGCCCTTACGTATTATTTTGATTGGGTTTGTGTTGAGCAAGGAAAATAAACAATACATCTAAACTTATGCACCTTATTCTTGATACTCCAACCTAAGTAACATTTGAACATTTGTCTGCAAACTAGACTGGAAATTGTGTTTGAAGATGCAGCAGTTTTTTTGTCCAACATAAACTAAATCACAATTTCACACTTAGGTGTTTTGTCTGCAGAAGTAGGATTTGCTTAGTTATATATGTGACTTTTCTGTTTGTTTCTCTCTTCACTTGTGGATTTTTAGAATTCACAGAGTCAACATTTATCGTAAATCGCCTCCACTTGTTTCCCTGCTTCTTATCCTCCAATTACAGAACTCTCCCAGGATCCAATGAACATTTGTCTCCATTAGTAGCGTGGGTTATGAAGAGAGAGATGTGAGTTGCGGCTAAAACCCAGATGAAAACTTCCTGGAAGCCTCATACAGAGATCCAATCACAAACGCTGAGCAGCATGCTAAGATGGGGGGGAAGCCGGAGCAAGAATCCCCTTGGCAATGTGAAACAGTTCATACTGCGGATTTCAGCAAACACTATAAATCACAAAGTCTAAGCATCGATTAGTTTAGCCCGTCAATAATCTGGGTGTTAATCAGTGAGACGGGAGGGTTATATCATGAGCTCATAGGAAACACAAAGCAACTCAGCAAAGGAGCTTAGGTCTCATGAAGCTACACAAATGACCAAATCTACAGGAAGAAGTCAAACCATGTCAGCGTTCTGCTCTGAAAACAAAAGCCGATCTCTTTAGGCTGGTTTCCACCTCATGTTCTTGGTCCGAAATTTTATCTGATTATACTCTGTCAAAATCATGATATAGAAGTGTTACTGTATTTCCCAGTTCCTCAACAATTTTTCCTCTTCTATTGATGGCAAATGAAATTATAAAATTTCAGCATTTAGTTAATCCAATTGATACCGCAAGAACATACATAATTTTATAAAACAAACAATATAACATACAAACAGTATACGTTTTTTTGAGAAGATGACTCTTCTCTTTCAAAAGTTAAATTAAAATTTAATATTACAAATTACAGTTATTTAAAATAAAAATAAATGTAACTATTAAATGTATTGCCAGACAGTTCCAGCATTGTGCCATGTTGCAAAGAAGAAAGAAAGGAAAAACAGATGTACTTGCAGTGTTGTCTGTAAGTAATCACCTTTAAAGTCAGTATTCCAAAAGAGAAATAAGGTGGCTCCTCACTTACTTCAAACCCAATATAGTGTTCATATGTTTGATACTTTCATAACATGTTAATTTTGTTAGTTGTAGTGGGTAATGCAAAACATAGATATATTTAGTTAGTTTACTTTTATACAGCATTTTTTTAATCAGGATTAAACACAGATATTATGCAGTAATAGCATCTGCTTGTTTGGGGTTCGCTTAAAACAGATGCTGACCTGAAAAAAATAAATTAAAAAAATGAACGTAGAGGAAAAAATACAGCAAGCTTGGTTGGAAGAAATTGAGCATCCAAGTTTGTGTCCCCAGAATGTCCCAAAGCCAGGCTCTGTGATGATGTGGTGTGATATATTTGCAGTGATGACCAAAACAAATGAAAAGCAAGATTCTTCACACATTCCAAAAGTGTAACAGAGAAGGAAAGAGGGTAGGACTGCTGGACCGGCTTGCCTGCTCGCTCTGTGGCAAAATTTAAGAAAAGGTCAGAAGTTGAACAACTGGCATCTGATATTTCACAAATAGTCAGCTTTTCCACAGTTTGACTTGTCTGTGTGACACAAACAGGCGCTTAATGTTGTAGAGAGAGTTTTCCTGCCTGATGCCCAGAACTTGGGGTATTTAAAAGAAAAAAAAAATCATCAAATGCACCACAGCTAGCAGAATGAAAACACGTACAAAAAGGTACAACTTTGAAAGAAATAAAAAGAAGCAGGAGTATTCTACTTCAGAAATGTCAACTCATCAAATTAAGTCCTGTTGGGCACCTAACTATTCATTTTATTTTTGTTTTTATTTTTAGAATAGTGCAAAGTAACAGAAGTTTTAAAAAAGGGGACAAACAGCTGTTGTTCTGTCCTGCTTTCTCTATTTTATTGGCTATTGGCAGTTGATTTTCAGGTCTAGATTTGCTAGAACTCTATTATCCTCCTCATTATTAACATTTGAGGACAAACATTTACTTAGTATAATCTGTGTAAAAGAAATGGATTATAGTAATTTCTCAAAGTATTAGCTTAGAAAACCATATTGGTATTTTTCACAGCTACAACAATGCAATGCTACAAAGCTATCTATCTGATTTAACAAATTGCCAATGTGCCATTTTGTCCTGAATAATTGACTCAAAACTTTTCTACTTATACACTTTCAGGACCTTGTATCTACGTGAGCTTTTTAATATAATGGATTCCCCAAACCTAAACCCCATATTAAATACATAAAGTGGAGAAAAAGATGAATAACACTAGAATCAAAAAGGAAGGCTAGTTTAACCCACTAAAGATGTGAGATTTTAATTACCGGTGGACCATTTACAAATCCAGAGAACAATTGCTTGTCAGTTTTCATACAGTAAGCCTGAACCAAGTATTCATTACAGTAAATATACTTATTTTCAGTAAAGCCAACAGTTTTCTGTCAAATTCAAGTTTATAAATTTAAAGAAAAAATCCAAAGGTGTCAAAATTAATGATTATAATGTGAAATATATTATTATGTGTTGGATTTACTTGAATTAAATTAACAAAATAATTAAACCTCTACGTAAGAATGTAAGTTATTTTGATGCACCTGTCCACAAAGGTGCCTAGATAGAAATATACTTATCGTATGTCATTAAAATTCTTAATATCTACTAGGGATGCAGCGATACCACTTTTTTCCAAAATGAGTAGTGTACGAGTACTTGCATTTGAGTACTCACCGATACCGATACTGAGTACTTACGCCATTACACACATAGTTACTTTGGATTTTTTTAATTTTTCCACAGATATTGTTATTTGAACAACATTCCCTATTATGTGCAAAGATACAGTACAAACACAAATTTAACACATTTTTCAAATACTGATATGCGTGTGGCATGGTTTTTGAGCCACCAGGTTTGGGGGCGTGGAGCTGTCTGGGGTAACAATGGTCGTGGGCGTGTGTGTGTGAATCTCAGGTACGCTCGCTGATGGGTTCCTCAGGCTCATGCTCAACTCTAACAAAATGCTCGCTGGGCTCGCTCTGCTGGCGCTCGGCTCTGTGTCTGCGCTCGCGGCTCTGCTGAAATCTTAGTGAGTCTGAGAGTATGAATCAACTTTGTGTATTTGGAAGGAGTTATTTAATTGGATGAAAAAGGCCAGTCTTTGATTAGCTGGGAGCGCTGCTCATTTGCATATAATTTAGAGTGTCGGGCGCAGAGCCGAGTGTGAGCGGAGTGAGCTGAGCGAGTGGACGGTTTGTCGGAGTTGAGCGCGTGTCCGGGCACCTTCGCGCGCTTACCTGCTGTTCGTGCGCACATGCTTGCGGTTGTTGCTCCTTCAGGTGGCTCTGTGCCCGCGGACCTGGTGGCACAGAGTTAACTCCATAAGGCCCAACCAGGCCCAATAGTAGCGCCGCGGGTGGTATCGTTGTCGTGGTATCGGTGGCAATTTTATGAGTACAAGTAGAGTACTTGAAGCCTGGTATCGGCCGTTACCCGATACCTGTGTCGGTATCTGTGCATCCCTAATATCTATCAAAGTAATTGAATTTTATTTTATTTTATGTTTTGGCTGTAACCTCTATAGAAAAACTTTAAAGGTTTTCTTTTCAGATTTATTTATCCTGCTTTCTTCATGGGGTTGTGTTTTGCTTTAACAGATTTCCTCCCAAAAACAAAGAAAAAAAGTAAAAAAGAAAAACAACTTGTTCTTTATTGGCTTACCCCAGTATTTCTGCTACTATAGGGGATTACTAGTTTTCTTTTAGCTTTAAAAGCAAAAACAAACAACAACAACAACAAAAATGACTGACATAGAATGCACAACATGCATAAATATGATTTCACAAACTGTCAAACAAATTTCCCAGTATTCTTTGCCAACTCCCCCTGGGACATCCTGTGGCTCTGTAGTCCCTGTGCATGGCCTGACATTTCCTTCCCCTTCCCTCTTTTTTCCTCCTCAGAACTTCGTTTTATTTTTCTCTTTCTGACCCTCATGGACACTTCCTGCCCTCTGAAATGCCAACCTGCTAGCAGCTACCCAGACTTTGACAGTGAGGGCTCTTTAAGCACTGCAAGCAACAATGTTTTATCAGCGGCCAGTGTTTGCTGATGCCTTGCACTTCTGTCATATTGAGTGAGGAATCAGGGCCACATGGTTTTATAATAGCCTGTAAAATTATCGGATCTCCCACTGACACTAAGGAAAAAGCTATTGGGATGTCGAGTGGATAAAAACAGAGCTAAATAGAAAGCAACATGGCAGCTGGAAACTGGCCTTTACCATAAGTACATATTCTAAGTAAATAAAAAGAAACGATAGTTTTGGTTACAAAATATCAGCTGCAAGTGTAGAGAGTTCATGGAACTGTTATTTGCTTCAACTCTCTAAACCAGCAGGATTGAGCCAGGCGAGGTGTGAACACACTGCAAGACACTGTCCACAATGAGACCCAGAGATCGAATCTTTACTTAGAGATTATATGACTCTGTGTTAGTGTGTACACAAACATGACGTCATTAGTAACAGAGGTCATTACAAGATCTTGTTAAAATTTCCGGAGATTAAGTAAGATAACGTCAATCAAGGGCCCCTGGAGTACTTTCTCAGTTAACTGGGGGAAATGTGGACTGCTTCTTTAGCAAAGGATGAATCTTTTGTCTTTTTATCAAAGTAAAGTTCCACTCTCTGTTTCACTCACAGTTCTTTCATTGCCTCATCGTTGTGAAATAAAGTTGGAGTCTAATTTCATATTGTGAAAGCTGTCTGTGCCAGTGATGATTTAATAATGTTACACTGACTTTCTTTAGGTGCAGTGTTTGCCACAAACACTTAACGGTTTCTTTGGCGCATGAGAAGATTTGTCGTGTTTTGTAGACAAATATTTCACATTTCTAACCAGAAAAAGATTTTGTCACAGCAAAAGATGACTTATTTCTTTAAAATAAAGGAATCACTTTTAAATATTAATCAGCTTCAGCAAAAATGCAATGTGATGGTAATGATCTCCCTTGCCTTTGGTCTGTTTCCAAAGTATTGAGAAGTGAAGCAGTTCTTGTTGTTGCAAAAAGTAAAGTTTGCTTACGATCCTCAAGGGTAAAAATGGTTAAATAGAATATAAATTGTGTTGTGCACCTTCTGCTTTCTGAAAAAGCAAAAATATAAAAAAAAAATAAATATACAGAAATATTAGTACAAAATCCAAAACAGTATTCACATGCACATACTATGCAGAACATGTGTCAGAGATCAAATTTTATGAGGGATGTCACCTATGTTGTTGTACAGTCATCTCAAGAATTTTAAGTTTCATCATTTCCGGTAGAATTTTAGAGTCCAAATCTCCGTGACTTACACAAATTATAAATCGGTGAGATATGCAGTGGTAAGATATTAGTTCACTAGCAAGGACCATGCCACAAATACATAAGGCTAAAGATTCATTGCAAGAAGTGGACAATGGAATGGGTGAACTTGAATTGAGGATTTATCATCTCTGGAGATTGCTGCAAGGCTTTGGAGGAGAAGGCTCAGTGTGTGGGTGTAGGGAGAAGTGAATGAGGGTGATAGGATGAAGAGGGATGAGGTGAAAGGGGTTAATGAGGGGAGGAATTGAGGATAATGCCGAATGTGAAGAATGGGTGAGCTAGGAATCAGTAGGCTTCATAAAAAAGTAGAGTTGTGTTTTAGGTGTGCTGGTTTCCCAAACCTAAGTCGACATAGTAAATTTATGAGTTCTGATGACTCCTGTCTGGAATGTGTATAGAAAGCAATGCAGTGCAGATGATCTTCTGAAGACATGTTATGGGTTTCAATAATTCATGAAACCCATAACAGGATGCAGACTACTTTAATTAATTTAAGTAGTCTGCAGCTACTTGACTTGCACAAAGAACAGATTTGTGAAATATAATAGGCATTGGTAAGTTATTAGGTGAGGGAAATTAACTTAAAAGTGCTGAACTAATAATAAATCTTTCCCTATCAGAGCCAGAGCTCCATCAGTAGCAACAACTTTAATATCCAACACTTCCAAAATTGTGTTGTAAAAGGCCTTTGGCCTTTTTTGTCCACAAAGGTTAACAATGTCCTATACATATTCAACAAACTCCTTCTTTGTCACATCGTAATACTTAACAAATGCTATGAACTGGGAATTATCAGAAATATCAGAGCACTCGTCGAAAGAGAGGATAATTCAGTCAGCATTGTTAATTCCAACTCAAAGCTGTTTAAACTGAATATCAGCCAGTACTTAAAATCTGAGAGTGTGAATCGCTTAATTGTAGCAGTTATTGCCTTCTAACAAAGTGTCCATTATTCCAGCTAGACATTTTTTAATTACTTCAATATCAAGAAGGGCTTCTTGTGCTTACCCACAACCCACTCTGTTCTGCGTGAGAACTCCTTTTCTTTTTTGTTGCATTGTATTGGCAACCAGAACATTGCTTGTCGTCTCGTCTGATGATGTCAGCTAATTGATCGTTATCTCTCTAATTTCTGGCCTTTAAAGAAAGGCCATTTCAAAATTCAAACTTTGGTTTGCACATAGTTAATGTGAGAATAAACACAAAACCTTCACTCCATCACTAAATGAACAGCCAGTTTCTGCTTTCCATGTTTATTTTAATGATAAACTTGAAGTGTGCCATTTTTACCAAAACCTGGCGGACTGCTGCTCTTCCTGCAATTTTTTAATGCCATTTTTGCGCATGCGTTTAACTCCTTTAACCTGCGAAACCCATCACTGGATTATTGTGACGTATGTTGCACATGCACACAACATGTTTTTCAGACATAGAAAATCTGGACTACATCAACATGCTTTTTGATTCCCAGATTAGGATCCTGACTGACCACAAGCTGCAGCAAGTAGGCAGCAACGACCAGGGACGTAAATGTTGGGGGGGGACACAGGGGACATATTTTACAATAAATTGTTTGGTCATTAATTTTTGCACAATTGAGTTATTTTGTCATGTAATCGGATTTCAATGAAAAACGGTTTCAATTAAATGAATATTTTAATCAGTGAATTATAAATAAACGTTCTCAGACTAGCACAAGCACAATCAACTAAGTTTGCATGAAAGCAAAAATTATAATATTTACGTCTGCTACAAAAGTTAAGCATTCAGCCCAGGTCTTCAATCAAAACAACTACAGCAACATATTTTCCTTTTTATAAATGGTATTTTTACTTCTGTTAAGGTTTGTGCACGTTATGAAAAACTGTGGCCATACTCTCATGTTAGGTAAGTAAACTTGTGGGGGAAAAGTGAAGAAAGTCGTTTTCGGACCAGAAGCCGTTCAAACTGATTTACCGAGCTGAGATGTTTGGACCTATTCGGAGTTACATGAACCACGTGATCACCTATCGGCGAGTTCAAAGAGTTAAAAAAATACTTGTCCCCCCCAACTTTGAAATCAAAATTTCGTCCATGGCTACGACTATTGTAAAAGATGCCACAAGAGCTGAATATGGACAATGGGCCACAAATTGAGGACTCAACTGCACTACAGTCTAACACCACTTGAGATACGCATGGCTCAGAATTCCAAACAGAAGTGACAAACAGTAAAACTTTCCTCAAGTGCTAAAATCTGTCGTTTGTGCACCAATGAAACACTGTTTAATTTATCTGAAGCTGTACAGGTGTCTTTTCCGTCAAACTCCACATCAAAGTTCTCTTAAAGCTGTTGTATCATGCTTTTTTTTTCAGAAGTTTTAAAAGTAAGTGAGGCCTTTTACACCTCCAAGTGGGGGCAAGCAAACAGCTCCAGGTGTTCCGCCTCCTGCCTGTAGCTGGACTCATCCCTGTTTGTGATGCATCCAACCACTGCTTTGTCGTCCGCAAACTTAACAAGATGACAGCCTGGGTGGATAGGCAAGCAGTCATATGTGAGCAATGTTAACAGGAGGGGGCTCAGCACACGGCCCTGAGGGGAGCCAGTGCTGAGGTTTATGGTGGGGAAGGAGATTTTGTGAATCCTCACAGACTGCGTCCTGTTGGTCAGGAAGTCCAGGACCCAGTTGCAGATGGAAGAGCTCAGTCCAAGTGAGGAGAGTTTATATATCAGAGTCTGAGGAATCATGGTGTTGAACGCGGGGCTGAAATCCACAAAGAGCACACGGACTTATGAATCCTTCTGCTCCAGGTGGGTGAGGGCAGTGTGGACCACGGAGGAAATGGCGTCCTCTGTGGATCGATTTTTCCTCTAAGCATACTGGTGTGGATCAATAGTGACGCTGATGTTGGCTTTGATGGGAGTCTGAACCAGTCTCTTGAGGCACTTTGTGACTATCGGTGTGAGGGCTACTGGCCGATAGTCATTCAGAACCTGTCACTGCGGAACTCTTGGGGCCCTGGATGATGGTGGCGGTCTTCATGCAGGTGGGGACAGCTGCCTGGATGAGAGAGGGGTTGAAGATGTCCGCCAGCACGTCTGAGAGCTGATCCGCGAACTCTATCAGCACCCGTCCGGGGATGTTGTCTGGGCCAGCAGCTTTCCGGGGGTTGATCCTCCTCAGCGTCCTCCTTACTTCTGCTGGAGTCACACTGATGGGCTCCTCTCCTGGTGAACTCGTGATTCTGGTCCTGGGGGGGGTGTCAGAGTTCTCAAAACTAACTCTGATGCTCTCTTAACTGCGAGCAGCGGTGAGACATTTTTTTAGGTGCCAAGCACACCCAAAAAAGAGGTACAATTACAACTCAGCTATATTAATACCTATAGGTCATATTCATTTTGTAATTTTGTATAGATCACTACTTGGAATTGCTATATATATATATATTTATGTGTGACTGTGCACAACCCTTGCCAATACAGTTGAATACAATTCCTTCTGAATCGTACAATTTATTTATTTATTTTTTAAGTCACAACAGGAGGCAGTGTGTTTAAGGACTTGCCTTGAAACACACCCGCAAGTTGATATTTACCTCACAATCTCTTGTAAAGAACATGGCACTAGAGTAAAGTGTTTTAAGTGGTCAGGATGAGTGCAAAATTGCTATATAAGTTCAGTCCATTTAACTGTAAAAAGCACAGAATGTTGTGTTCTGGAGAAAAGGGAACTGTAATTTTGAGCATTTTTTTTCTTTTTTTGTGACCACCAAGTGTTTAGCTAAAACTTTACTATTTCCAGAAAGCAAGTAGCAATACAAAAGAACAAGCAAGAAACAATTTTCCATTTTAGTCTTAACCAGTTTAACTTGTTTTGTTTGAAATTAGTGCAATTGATCTGTCTGGTCAACCGAAACAGTTTGGCCAATTATCTCATGTGAATGGCATTAATTTTCATTTAACTGTCCTTAATAGCAAACCATAGATGTATAACAGATATTAAATGTTCTTGGTTGAAATTTGATGAACAACAATGAACAGCTATTGAGGCAGACTCCACAATAAGAATGTCTCCCTGCAACACTGTTAGTTCTCGGTGTCCAATAATAATAATTATGGTAACTGCCAGTGTTAGTCTGACCCCGGCTGCTCCTGCTGTGTCCACAGCTGTGTCCCCAGAGGGAGAGTTCTTCGTTATTTTTCTACCCCACCCACAACGGGAGCCCAGAGTTCAGAAGATTCGGGCTGCTTGGAATCAGTATGTTGCCTAAGGACACTTCAGTTGATGGTGGGAAACAGGGGGTCTCTGGGGGGAGGAGGGGTGTGTCAGTGCATCGTCTCTTCCCATTACAGTAATAAGAGCAAAGAGTGCTTTGCTGCTGTTTCCGGACGAACTGCTTCAACATAGAGCCTCTCTCTTTGATGATTTTGTGGCTACAAGAAGACAACATTTGTCTCCTTTTATCTCCCTGCCTTCATCTTCTGTTCCCTTAACTTTTCGATGAGAGTTTTTCCAAAAGGAAATAATTTGCACAGCTATCCGTTCTGCAAGAACAAGATAATTCAGAATCTACATATACAAACAAAGAATAGACTAAAAACAACAGAAAATACTCAAGATGGTTACATTCGACCTGAACTTCAGCAGCTGGCTGACCTTCCTAACTGCTAGAAAAATATTTGAAAGTTCCCACTCACATATCATGGGATAATTCCTAGCAGTCAACAGCCCTTTGATTTTTGTGACTGCTCATCATGAGTCTCTTTGTTTGTTGTGCATTCAGCACCCATATAGATGGTAATTTAAAGAAACGCTGTCCACTTCAGGTCTTGAGGATCTGTGTCCTTAAAATTTTTGATGTGTTTCAAGTCCAGGACAGCCTAGTGAAAGGACTGTAAAACTTCCTTAGGCACTGAAGTTCTATAAAGTTTGATAAATTATATGATTCAGGGGTGTTGAAGGCGAGGCACATCTAAAAGTTGCTGGACACCGGCCCTAGAGGAGTGATGTTCGACAACTGTATTCTACAGAATATAAGCAGAAGGCCAAACAATCTATAGTTTCACTGAGATGTTTTCAGATAAAATCTGTAAAGAAATCTGAAAAAAATCAGAAAACAGCATTAATAAGTTAATCTATTGATCTTTCCATCTACGGTACTATTGCATGATGTGTACTGTATTTACACCCTTTTCTCCCATAAATCGCTTTCAAAAGTTTAGGTACATGATGATTTCTTTCTCTTGTTCTTTCTTTTGATTAATGTTCATGCATTTTAAACTTCATGAAGAAAACCTTTTTCAACTCCATATATAACATTTAAACTGGACAAGTAAACTTTAGCTTTCATTATTTCCACTTGATTAGATGTATACATTTTGATGTTTCGTTGTACTACTAACTTAGGTACTTCCCTAAATTAAATTTTTTATTGAAATTATTATGTATCCAACATTGTTTGTTTCAACTACATCTTCCTTTAATGACCACTTAGTTCTCTGACAATCTCCAAGGTGGCATTGTGTGAAACATTCCAATTCCTCATTTAAATTGGTCCTCTGGATTTTTTCCCCATGCATATGTTGTATATCAACCACAACATGGAATATTTTTGGATCAGAACTATTTTGTTCGTACAAATGCATTGGATTTAACATGTAATATTGTTGTTGATCCCGTAATGTAAATTATGATGCATTTGTGTTCTTACCTTCTTTGGCAGGTACCTTACTGAAATATCTGTTTTTATATCTTTCTTCATTTGCATTTCATTCTTCAGTTCCAGCTTCAGTGCCAACATGCCCACATTATTGTCACCTCCAATGCAAATCCAGGCATCCTCATCATTATGTTACTCTCCCTCTCCTTTGTTGTAAGGCACCATCACCAAGATCACCACCTTCATTTTATTCATCTGCACTGACTATAAGAACATGTAGTCTGTCTCCAAATAAATTATTTCCTATATCAACTGACAAAGAGTTTAAGATGGGGTTTGTCTAGCTCTGAAGCTCCTGATCTTAAGCTTTCTGGTGATAGAGTGGACCTCTCATTCTAAAGTTGTGGTCTTGAAAGGATATGACTTGGCCTGCTCTCAGGTTTTTTACGTTGATGAAAATTATTCTCCTAGTTATTTTTTTCTACTTACAGAGGCTCTTTAGGGTTTTTTGTGTGTGTCAACACTTTTCTGAAATGCTGGTTCCTCCAGTAGTCTATGGCAGACGTCTAGAGCTCCTTTGTCAGTTGCAGCAGTCTTCAGACAGTGTTCCAGACAGCACTAAGGAGCAGCTTCTGATCAATTCACAGCATTTCAGTGGGTTTCTTCAGGGTGCAGGGTACACTCAATTGCCTCAGCAGTCAGTGGATTTTCCATGACTATGATAGACCAACCATAAGGGCTAGTCAAGGCAGAGTATACACAGAATTTGTTTTTATCCTCCCAAGTTTTGAAGGTTTTTTGTTTCCATTAAAAATCTAACACACACAGATAACACATTAAGTTCAACCCTGCAATAATCTTTCTTGTATCTGGGCGATTTTTGTTTAGATGCATAGTAACAAAGAAAATTGTTTTTGTGAAAAGCTTTTTTTGCTGTGTGTGTTGCACAAAACACGCTTCTTTTTTTGTTGGGTTTATAGCTCTGTTGTTGTTCCACTGTATTTCATGCCATTTATCTTCATCTATGCCCATGATGGTGGGGAATAACTGCATTAAAACATAAATGGGTCAGTGAAGCATCCGTTGTTTTTTATTCTACAGTGCTTTTAAAATGACTGTAGCTAAAGCGTGTCAGGTCGAAGTTGCACAAAATATCATTATTCAGCTCATCTCTGTTACACCCTGCATGTTTGGCCTCAGGTAATGACTACATATACATGTAAAACAATTTGTATTCATTCTTCCTTTAGGGAAATCAATCCGGAATCATCTAGACTAAACGACACAGTTGCAGATGTGCAGTCCCCTTTATTCACACCATTTTAGAAATGAATCCCTGCTCCATAAAACCTTAAATGGAATAAAACTATTTAACAGCATGTCATTACATTTTTAAAACGCCTGGTAATAACAACCGACATCAAGTCAGATGTTTAAAAGATGCGGTACTGTGAGTTTCCACTCTTATCTGCTTTTTGTAGGATGACATGCAAATTCTTTTCAGTAATTCTGTTAAGGTATTTGAAGCTAAACAGAATTGTTTAAAAGACTTTCAGACAGACTTTTCATCGGACTGGGCTTTCCTTGAAGCAAGAGAGAGAAAGATATTTCAGTTTTTCCAAAGTAACCCAATAATATATCCCCCCGAAGCATCTGTGGGTTCATTGGTCAGCAGCTCGTCCTACCATCTGGCACCTACATGGCTGCCTGCAGCTCTTCTTCACCTGAGAAACCAAGCTGAACTTTTCAAACTGTAGATGGATAAAGATGAGAGGACAAATAGGGAGTTCTTCTCAAACTGCCCAAACAGTTTACTTTCAAAAACTTTACAGCATTTCTTGGCACATAACACAAAGAGGAGATCCCCTGGCACAGCCACAACTCTCTAGAGGTACTACATTTTGTTTTCAGCCTGGGAACATCTGGAGACTCACACAAAAAGCATGAAGGTTGCTTTCAGACCTTTCTCTGCAGTAGATCTTGTCTAGATGAAAGACTGTGGAAAAGACAGCTGTAAAAATGAACAACATTAAGTCAAAATATTTGATGCTCAAAACCTAAAAAAACTGGTTTAACCTTTTAATTTATTACAGCTTGGAATGAACTAAAAGGCCTGCCTGAGGCTTTTTGTGTCCACTCTTTACAGTGGAATTTGCTGGAATTTCCTAGCTCTGTTTTACTTGTAAATCTCTTGTATTTATTATTTTCTTTGAATGACTTCTAACAACATTTGACCCTCAAACCTAACGCTGTTCTGCAGACCAGTCACCTCTTTTTTGTGACTCCAATCCACTGAAATACAGGAACAAAAAATATGAGAGCTCAGTGGCTATCCGTCACAGACAGGAACATTGTGCCGGATGATATATCCAAGAGAGAAGTTTGATTTTACCATTTGGAAACATTACAGGGGTTCTGGGTCAATAAAAAGCAAGTGCCACATTTTATCCGCGGGGCGTTTCCATCTCCACTCCTTCTGCTAGGGAAGATATTATACACTGTAATTCAGCCGCAGGAATAATTGACCTGTCAACGGGTTCGGCCACCAGTCCCTTCACTGGGCTTCAACAACCATGTTTCTAGAAATTGATAAATCCAGTTTACCCCTCAAAGGTCTAATCGTGTTTTAGCCAATCCACACAGAATGATAAACTGCTTCCAAACTAGTACTCAATCTCCAACTCATAAAAAAAAAAAAAAAAACAGATGGGCTCGAACTTCTTCTTGTTCAGGTTTTGTTCTTAACTCACAGGCTGATTCTCATGTATATGATGTAGAGAAGCAAGGCTGGTACACAGACATCCAAAATCTTAGCTTGTACTCCATAAGCCTCCATTGTCTTCATGTCCAGATATCAGTGACTTTAAAAATTACACAAAGAGCAACACTTGTTTTTGTCAACTACTACAACCAAAATGATCTGTCTCAGAAAGTTTGAAAAAAAATACAAATAAATACAAATTCAAACCTAGTTTTTCAATTGTATCTTTATTTTATGGAGTCACACAAACTGAAACCTTTGGTTTAACTCAAAACAAAATAATCTTAGATGAACCCCAACTGCTTACAACATTTCAATGACTAGAAGAACACTTTAATATTCTACCTTTAAACATTTTAGGACATTTTAAAATATTGAATTGTTTCCATTCTTGCTATAGTCAAAAATTATCACTTTTTAGCATTCTGTATTTGTGACATATTTAGATTTGAGCTCCAAATTACACTGGCTAAACTTTACTATCACAGTTGAGGTCCATCTTTCCGGCCATAGAATCTTAAAGTTAAAACACAAAATTGTAGCCATTAATTTTTAACGGCCTCCAATCATTTCTTATGGACCTGTTCTATTTATATCTTCTGCAAGTGAAAATGCTAACAGAAACTGTGGTGTTTGTTGGCAGGTTCAGAGCAAAGGACACGGAGCTGTTTTACATCATTCTAAAATGTTTCTCATATATTTTTTTAGATAATTCGAACAGGTTGGACCATCATAGAGGTTTAATCTTCTGTCTTGTGGCGTAATCATCGTTACCTGGTAATTGTGAGTCTGACTAGTAACACTCCACCATGCTAACTCACTAAAGCTGAGAATCAAGAACTTTTTAAAAGGCAAGCAGCAGATGGATGTCTCAAAAGCTGTATAATGGAAACTTTGTCTCAGTCTAGTTTACTTTGTCTCCCAAGGGAATTGTTGTTTGTCCTGAGGCAAACATACTATCTCCCCTGGGCAGAACAGGCAGTCATTTTGTTGGTTCAGTGATATAAAATTACAGCTGTAATGTTTATTTTATGTTGTTCTATCTTTACCATCTCTGAATCTGAGTGCTTCTGTGAGTTTCTGTCAGTGCTGTACAGACACAGCTAGCCTGAACCCACCAAAGCCAAACCCCAGGGGGGCTGAAGTCTCAATATTCTGCTCTGTCATAGGAGCAAGAACTACACAACAGTACAAGATTATCACATTAGCTCGCTCTTTTGCTGTTTTTGCAGGTTGAACGGTTAGAACAGAATCAGAGTTTATTAGTAGAGATGTTTGTTGGTAGAAGATGTGCAACGGTTTTCAAAAATATATGAAAAAAGCTTGATTACTGGACAGTTCGAGTCTTGTAAATACACAAGATTATTTAGCATTTAACATTTTCCAAAGCTATAAAGCACAATACTTTTAAAGCAGTGACTTGCTGCTCCTTAGCTTTTATCTGTGTTGTCCAGAAAACAAATGTATTTAAATTTCAACCAGGGGGGCTTTCTAAATGGCATTTGTGTGTTCTCCCTATACATGCATAGGTTCATTCTTCACTCGAGTGTCACAAAATGAAACAAATCTTTTCCCAACTCATCCCTTAAGGAATGCAGCATATTTAAAATTCTTTTTTTTGTAATAATGATAAAAGCTTTACAGGTTTATACTCTAACTTCAAGAGTGCATATACATAACTTTTAGGCTAATTGGTTTCTTTGGATCATCCTTAGGTTTTGAGTGTGTGTGCATGGTGGTTTGCCCTGTATATCTTAGTGTTACCCTTCCATGGACTCTTGTGTTTTTGACTGAACAATAGAACAATTTCATAATAAATCACAGAAATACTTCTCATAGTAATTATACTACACTACAAGTTACCACTTTAGGCCAAAGGTGACCGGAGCTTAAGGCAGTGTGGCACACCCAGAACTGTTACACCTTTATTTTTTTATTGCGATTGTATTACTTTTATTATAGTTCAACAGGTATGGTATTTTAAACAATTTACGAGTGTCATAACCTAAAGACAAACTTTTCAGTGGGGCTTCTCCAGTGATTGTTGTTTTTCCAAATTATGTATTCTCAGTCTTCGTTCTTTTTCAATTATATCATTCTCCCTCTTTTTCTGCCATTGTTTTGTGGAACAGTGATAAATGCGACTAATGAGGAAATCCTTTTAACTGAGTGCCAAATATTGGCCATGTAAAGTGAAATGTCACCAGGACAAACAAAATGGAGAGTGCTTTGATTGCCACCTATGACTAAGCATGCATTAGATCCAGATTTTCAGTTTTTACTTTGACAAACACAACCTACTGCCTTTTGTTTCTCTGCATCAGCAAATTCAGGTAATTTGTTTGACAACATAAAAAAAAAAAAATAGTTTGTGAGAAATGTCAGAGTGTTAAGTTCAGAATTGTGTTCCTCTACCGATACACTTTAGTTATATTTTTCTTTAAGCTGTCAGTCAGGAAATAGCTGTAGGTCTTTTTCTTTGATTTGTTTCCAACACAAACAAAAACATCTCTCAATACAACCAACTGGGTCTCGTGGGAAACGTCTATGGGAAGAAAAGCCTGAATCAAAATTCACAGAACACATGGAATCAGATTTCAGACCCTCTGCACTTACTGTCTGACTATCCTGCAGGTGTTTATATCTGGGCGCCAGAGTAAAGCCATACTGAATTGTTTTTGTTATTTTTTATTTGCCTATTTTGTTTGTCTGTTTCACTGACAAACTGTACATGACTTTACACAGCAGCGGTTTTTGTCACTAGTTTAGTTGCTCTCTAACAGCCATTGTAGATTTTTTCCCAGATGTATCATTAAATTATAATTAGGTCATTAAACGGTTGGATTGATAATAGGAGAACAGCAGTTCTAGATTGTATTTTGAAAGGAATCATTTAATTCTGACAAGATTTTTATGAAACTTAGTAAACCGAATAACTAATGAACTTTGTGTAGCTGTCAAAACGATAACCAACATCTTTCCTTAGCTGTCTAGTTTTTATACATATTGAGTGTAGCTGAAACTTTCTGAGCTGATGTCCGACTGTCAGATTTTCAAAACAGAATTAAAATAACACATAAAAGAATTGATATATATAAGTTTCCAGGTCTGGCTATGCATAGGGAACTAAATTAATCATTCTTCTAGTGTAAACGAGAAAACTTGATTTTCAGAAAATTCATGTCTAAGTCCAAAAGACTATTTTTCAATATCTTGTTTATCTGTGTATCTTGCATATCCTCACAGGCTTTCTCAGAATTAAACAAAAAACTGAAATGTCTTCACTGCTTGAGGAGCTTGTATTAATATCTAAAAAACATAAACTATTTAAATTTAACTGGGAGCATTCTGGGCATGGATAAAGCACTGCTAGGCAAAATTTTAGTCAAAAAAAGTTATTCTCAAAGTTCGCTATTTCCCGGTAGTAGCATTGTGTTGATTAAAAACCCAGAAAATAATAATTTTGTTCTCATTTCTTCTGTTTTAGAACAAAATAATAAAAGATTAAGTAAAAATGTAAACTTTAGACGAGTATTTTCCTATTACCAAAATGTGCATTGCTATGCAGACAACAAGCCCAAACACACTGGAAAATATCTAACAATAGAACAGTGCTGACCCCGACAAACTCTAGCTCAGATGTACAATGCAAAAACGTTTAGGAACTGTTAACTTTACACTGCTGGGATTAAAAACCAAAAAAACTAATACTTTAGCATCATATCCCTTTGAACCAATAGCTCTGAATATATTTATGGGTCAACGAAGGCAGCATGTTGTGTGGTAAAACATGCTTTCTCCACCAATCTGTGTGCTCTCGGCAGAAATTTCTCTTTTTTTTTCCTTGTATTTTGATGCACTGATCTTCTACATTATATATCCACATCACAGCCCTCTCACATTAAGCCAAACCCAAGGTGTCACCAGATTTGATCTGAAAATTCAGCCAATGACAATATTCAGAAGAGTTACCTGCCTCAACGCACAAATACACTCACTAAACAATAAATACAACCACAATCAACCACTCTTTAGGGTTTTTGGTAGGAATCTAACACTGTATGTAACATTAACATCCAGCTACCTTCTGGAGGTTTCTTACCTTCCTGTCCTAATTCTTTCAGTCCATGATTTTTTTTATGTTAGTCACGTACCGCTTGTAAGTTGGGAACCCCAAAATTACTTACACTTTACCATTTTCTAAAGTGTAAATTTGAATGTACTTTTTGTGGCTGTGTTTTATATGGGACGTGTTGTGTTTTAAGATGCCATTAAGATGATCTGCTGGAAAAAAAGGGCACAAAAAAAGTGTAGATGTGACACCCCGGTGAGTGGCCACACCAGGGTGTCACATCAGGTACATAAGATTGCAGGAGTGAACAGTGGATTTAAGAATTAAAGAATAGTTAAAAGTTTAAAAGAATAGTTTAATGAAAAAAGACCATGTCCATAAAATAAAAATAAAAATAGATTAAAAAAAGAATCAAACAAACTAAAAACAACATATGGGCAACAGGAGTCCTTCTGTCTCTGGGTCATGCTCTTTCTCCGGCTCTGTCTCCGGCTTTAGCCAGGGGCTCTGGTTCTGGTTCTGGTTCCATGGTGCCTCAACGTCTGGTTCTGGTTCTGGTTCTGGTTCTGGTTCTGGTTCTGGTTCCACAGTGCCTCAGCGTATGTCCCTCAGCCTTTCTTCGTCCCACTGAGCTCCAATTTTATTTCACCAGGTGTTCCCCATGCCAAATCAGCTGATGGGAAACACCTGGGCGACTTTCAAATGGTGTGTCTGGCCCAATGTGGCAATGAAAATATAAACAAACAAAATTAAAAGGAACATGCAGAGAAAAAAACAAAAATATGTACCATAGAAAAACAAATTCCATCCAAAATAAACAAGGCATGCAAATAAAAGCACAAAAGGTTCCCATTGCCACATACAGAATTACAAGAACATTCTTAGTAAAGCATGATACAATTCTTATTAACTCACTTGTCATTGTGCTGAAGACAAAACTTTTTATTCCATTGATCAGGGAAACCAGATTCTTGTACTGTATTGCTTCAAACATGGACAATGAAGGATGGGCTGTGTCACTGGTAGCAGTAGTTCTAATAAATTACTGTAAAACAATGGCCTTACAGTCACAGCATATAAAGTGGAAGAAAAATAAAAACAAAACAAAAAACAACAACCTTCAAATCATCATGAAAACTTTCTGAGCAGAAATTGGACTTCAGAGCAAAACACTGTAATTAACTTAATACTCAAAGGCCATAAAAATCCAATCTCAGTCTCACCAAAAATAATTGCACTATTATTTTCAGACATAATTAAGTGGCTTAGGCTTCTTACAAGTGTAAAAATTTAATCCGTTTTCTAAATCCTATATAATTTAATGTGGGAGAAATCAAATAAATAAGTGGCTCTGGCTCTTCTGTGACAGCGGTTGATATGGGTGATTAGGTGAGCAGGGCGTGAAGAAGCCCATTATGGTTTGTATGGTGTCATCACAGCAGCTCTGGGTGGCGTCCCTAATCCACTCCTCGACCCAAAAACGCTCACCACTTTCCCTCCAACGGCAATAGCAGTGGCGTCACCACAAAGAGGAGCGGTCTCTGATTGATTCTTATCCCGCTAAGGAGACAGTAGGCAGATAAATGCTGAGGTAATGAGAGGCAATTATGAGGCATGAAAAGCTTTATTATGTAGTAAAAAATGTCCTTGTGTCGGCTATGTTACAGCAAGAGCCGAAAAGCTCTGAATTTTCAGGATAATCAGGTCTATGCTGAACAGGTCAGGTCCCATAAATCTCTTTACATTTAAAAAAGCTCTACTGGATCAAATAAGAAATAAAACATGGGAAGCTTTACCATAGTTAATGAATAGAATGACACAAATTTAGGGTATGTTTTGGGTAAATAGTTCAGGTTTTCTTGCGTGCGACCACATTTTTCGAATATTTGTGACTCAATATGAGAAATATAAAACCTCAACTTAGCTTTAATGGTGGAATCTGTTGACAAGAAATTTGGGGTGTTAGAAATAAGATGTATTTCTAATCCAGTTCCAAAACTATGGATAACGTTCATTAATAATTTATATAAAAAAAAAAAATACTAACTACATCAATAGAATAGAATAACGTAAGAGACTAAATATATTTATTTATTGTAATTAATATTGAAGACTAAAATCATAATTATCCAACATAAATGCATAGTTGATTTATTATATTAATAGTAGGTGATATTTTCAATATCTCCAATAACAAACAATTTCTAGACACATGTTTAATATGGTATTTTAGAGTGAGTTTAGTTACCTTTAAATGTATTTGACTTTACAACATATTCTAAACCTTTGTGTCCAATTTCAACAATTCCTAATGAGGATAAAACATATCAAATTCTGTCACTTGTGATCCTGGCTATTTCGGGGTTCATCCAATTATCAAGGATTCCATTATTTTAGTTTAAAATAAATACATCTTACCTAAAGTTTTTTCTTGAAATCATCACAACTAACAGGTAAAGGCAACGAGGGCTCAAGGTTACACGGCTGCAGTACGAAAACATTATATAATATTCTCCTTTATTGATAATTAGCAAAATGTTGTTCAGGTTTTTAAAAACATTATTCTTTAAAATAATCTAATCCAGATCAAACTTTTGTTTTTCATCTACACTAATATAGGACTATTTCTTCTTAAATGAAGTTTGTTTCAAAATGTGAAACTTTAATTTAAACTTTAAATTAAACCTAAAAGGTTTGGCCTGTGGTATTTCATAAAAGAAATATAGCAGAAGAAATAAACACGACTCCACAAATTAACCTATAGTTTTCCCTTAAAACATCTGCCTTTCCTTTATTTTAGCTCTCTTTATACTCCTCTTATTATTATTATTAGACCTAGTCCTGTGCTGGTCGTCCCCCGATTTTAGCTGAAAATATGGCCAGTCAGATCAGTCTGTGTGTTTGTCCATAAGTTTGGAGCCACTGATTGCTAAATGTATGAGTTGCATAAAAAAATAGTAATAATAAAAAATAAACCATAGTTTAATCATTTTAAACTAACGGTAAAAATGATGAAACGTTTGGGTATTTGAATATAGACCATTAATATAATCCTAGTCAGCAAGAGAAGTGAGGAAACTCCTAATTCTTCTTCACATGTTTGGTATGAGCAAGCATCTGGTGTAACATGCCAACTGCTGAGAAAAGGGAAACAACACACAGGAAAATCATAGAAGCAGGTTATGGAGTTCTTTTAATGAAAAAAACGGAAAAAAAACAGGACACTAATAATGTATAGACAGGAACACTGAGACAGAAGTATATTCTATAGAATATAATTTTTAAAAGGATAACACAAAGTTAATGGCAGTGTATAATCATAGAAGTGGTCAGTAAATCCCACTGAAAATTTGTAACAAGGGGTTTGATCAAGGCCAATTTTTCTGGTTCAGTAAGTACCCATTGGTGAATTGGAATGCCTGCAGTCAGGTAATTGGGATTTCAGTTTCTTACTGGTGTTCTCCTCCCTTAAGAGTTGAACGTTGTGAGTTCTTCCTATGAAAAAAAAAAAAAAAAAAAAAAAAACGAGAATAAAATCATAAAAAGAATTCTTAACATGAGCTCATCAAATGACGGTAGGAAGCTTAGAAGCACTTTTGATCAGAAAAAACGTTTGATCAGAGATGTGCGTCGTCAGATAAGAGAGAATAACACAATGTTTTGATCGCGTAAATTTAATAAAGGTGGATAATACAAAGAGACTGTTACTAAAAGAGAAATCTAAAAGTCTCTCTCCATCTATGAAGTTTAGGATGTTTCTTTTTTTACTATCTATTCTATGTGTAACCCTAGAAGGTGAATACATTTATTATTGTACCGCTCTCTTTAAGGTACAACACTTCTTTGAGAAGACAGAAGGACTTGAAATGGAGACTAATTGGCACATCCAACTGTTTTTGTTTTGGACTGGCAGTCAAGCTTGATGGAGTAGAAGCTGCCTGACATGATGATCCGTTGATGGGAAGCCGGCAGCAGTTGGACTGGAAACTAGGTCCATTACTGTTTCAGCTTTTTTCTGCTCAGTATGGAGACAAACTTCTGCTGTCAGCTGAAAACAAAAAGAGAAAAAAGAACGGGAAGAAAAAATAAAAACCCTCAATGACATCAATCTCAGCAGACCTCACTGAGTTTATGGTCTTCACTGCTCGTAGATACAGCTCTTAATGATCTCACTGTGCGGCATACATCTGAAAAAGATGTTTGGTCAGCATCGATTTATCTTCAACTCACCGCTGGCTAAAGCTGCATTTAACATCAATAAAGAATTTGTCTCTTTGCTCCTTTAGCATCTCTTTGAGTTAGAGATATAAGTCCCAGTCGTTGGTAGTCCGATATATACTCCTCTTTGAATACATGTTTTAGTATAAAATGTCATTTTTGTTTTCTTGTGAATGTTATGTTTAAAGAGATCAAATGATAAAAGGATAGATGGCTGCAAATGTCCAGTGGAAGCGAATCATCTATTTTAAGAAATTGTTGAAGTGTAGCCTTACCTATTACATAGTTTGTCCAAACACTAGACAAAAAACCTTCCTTTGCCTGCCAGGAAAACTTACAACTGAAAATATTCATGAGGTTTTTCCCACAGCCATTTTCTCTTGAGAGTTCATGCAGAACATTGGAATTGCGACATATCAGTGTCCAGCTAGAACAAAATGATTGTTTGCACATAAAAGAATACTAAGATCATCAGTGTAGAAATGAAAGATATCAAAGAAAATGATGAAGAAATGTATAACACATTGCTAAGATTAGGGCGAGCAACTTAATAACTTTATGTACTTGCTTCAGTCTATATGTTACCACATTTTCAAACCATAATACCTTACATTTAAAAGGGTCTGTTGTGATGAGTCATTGATAGAATTGCTGGAGTAATATTGGTAGGATTACACACTTGGGAAATGTCCCCATTTTCTAATATTTCTTATTTGTGCATGATGCCTCTCCCTGTGATTCAATGATGTCCCAAAACTTTGTAAATTACATCCCTTACCCAATCCTGGATTTATTTAGTTTAAGGCATTATATGTTTATTATTGCTTTTTGGATATAATCAGAAAGTACCTATCAAAATCAATGGTCTCCAACTCTACTCCTCAAGATCTGCAGGTTTTTAATGGAGCCCTTTTCACCCCTTCACCCAACGTTATGCCATGACGGGGAGCTAATTCAATTATTTGATTCAGCTGAGTTGAGATCCCCTGATTAAGTGATTTCTTGATTTTAAAAGGTCTGGTAAAAATCAGGTCTGATTAATTGAACTCAGTTTGATGATCACTCACATGTGATTCAACAGGGGAGCAATGATTTCAATGCCAAGTTGGTTTGGAATGTTTTCCCATGATAAATACATTCCTAATTTAAAAGCTCTATTTATTTGGACTTTGTTCAGTATTACTTTACAGTAAAGATTGAAGGGTTTGAAACTCTTCATCACTGTTAACATTTAAATATGCCCAGAGCCAGATTAACTATGTGTCTGAGTCCTGCACATTCAAGCAGATCGATCAAATATCCAGGGCCAGTTATTGCAGAGAAACATATTTAGTAGCCAAGAGCATGTGGTTGGTTAATGCTGTATGTAAATGTATGATTTTTATCACATTAATAAAATGCTAAAATATTAGAAGCTCAAATACAGAGAACCATGACAGGAAAAGGTGCTAAAAAAGAAGAAGCAACAAAGGAAACCTTAGACTATATGGGCACACAGAGACACAATGTAAATGATTAGCTCATATGCCGATTGCAAAGCCAAAAAGACAAAATAGGAAGCAAAGAAACATTAATAAATGATTCTAAACAAATCCAAAGAAACAAATGTAGTGCCAACATTTGTATATTCTCTATGCCTTTTATACAGATCAGGGTTTTATTTTTATTTTTTTAATTATTATTGTAGCCCCCTAAAATTCTAATATAGAGAGCATTTAGTAAGCTGTCCATTTGAGTTGAACTTCATTAGAAAACATGTTATATTTTTGACAGTTAAAAACTAAATATTAGAAGGCAAATTTAATTTGGGGCAGTTTAAAACCCAGTTTGTCCACCTCTGCTAATTAATTACTCCACTGCCGAGCTGCGAAAGAAGCTGTTTCTTCCCACAGCAGAAACCATGGTTTGTGTCCTGCAGCTGAAAAACACTAGGTGTAAACTAATTTAGCTAGTTTCCATCTCTCTCTGTGGTTAAACTTTTCTTTGCTGTGCTTTGAAAATTCGCTCTAGTTTAAACTTTGCAAATAAATGTAAAAATCTTATATGCTACTCCTTATTTTCCTTTTCCTGGAATGGGAGGCTATTTTCTACCCATGTGTTTTGGAAATGATACAAGCAAAAATGACCGGGTGTCAGAAAACTGATTCAACAGAGGAAGAACAACAACTGAGCCTTTCACTATGAACAAAAGGGAGATAAATTGAGAGATGGAGCTTGGTGTTTTTGTCTTGTATTTTCTTTTTTGTTTTGTTTTGTACTTTATATGTTTTCATCTTCTGCTTATCCAAACTCAAGGTGATAAACATGGTGATAAAAAAACCTGGCTTTGTATATTTTCATATTCTGTTTTGAAGCTGTGGAGCACCTTTTCAGCAGGCACTCGCAGAGCTGAAAGACAAGGACACATCGACGTGACATCCTACTAATGGTTAAAAAGCATCCACCATTGAAAGCTGGAATTTTAATAAGCTTCAAACAGATTTTCAAAAAAAAAAAAAAAAGGTGAAGACTTTTCAAGGTTCCTCTTATTTCAGACAGGTGCCTTGATCGTCAGACTGCAAATTAAGAGGTAATTAAAAGTAGCATATAAAAAGTTTGCTCTGACGCTGTCAAAGACAAGTAACCCTGAGGATCTATGACTAAGCAACACAAAACTATTCGTTTATACACACACCATCACAAATCTTACCTGTCCTTTGTCCGCAACAATTTTTACTCTTAAATCAGACAACGGACTATGTATTATACTTTTATGGATGCATGTGCTCCATTTGTTCTCAACTTTCACTCTTTTATTAGATGGAGATCTTAAATATCCATAGTATCTTCATCATGCTCAAAATCAAAAAATCTGAAAGCTATGCTGATGGATGTTGAGCAGAATAATTAATCATGAATCTCCCAGAAAGCGACTTTAAAGACAGGACGTCCTATTCTACGTTTGTTATACCCCCTTATACCTCTGCAGTCAGCTATTGGCAGTCAGGTTAGATGTACCCCAAAATATCAGGGATCAGGATGTGACAAGTTCCCCTCTACTGGCTTGTATCAGATGTAGTGCAAGAAATCATTCAGACATAACTTTATCTATTTTTTAAACACGCTTAAGAATTCTCAATATTGTTGGCATGTACATCTCTTAACCAATGTTTTGTAACTTGATTATTATTATTGGTATTTTTAAATTGACAGTGTTTGTAGTTCTTTAGCGTTGGAACCAAAAGTTTCAAATCCCAGACAGGAGTATTTCTGCACTGAGCTTGCCTGTTCTCCCAACACACCTGTGGGATATTTCCAGTTACACTTCCCTCCTGCCACAGTCCGAAAATATGAGTGTTATTTTAAGTGGCCTCTCTTTCATCTGTTCATAGGTGTGAGTGTGTGCTTATATGGTTGTCTGTTCTGTTTGTCTTTCTGTTGCCTCTTGATGTCTGTCCCTGCCTAATGACTGCTCCACAAAGGCATCAGCCCTCCAGCCACACTGCAAGGATATGTGGGTTTAGATGAGAGATTGTTTGTAAGCAATTATAATAAACATGCTAGCAGATAATATATTCAAAATTCCAGTTGCTGCTCTTGAATTATGCAGAAAGAAAGTATTTCTTTGTGGCCTTGAAAATCGTTCTAATAAAAGCATGAGGAATGGGTAAGTAAAGTTAAATTTTGATGATTTAGAAGCTACTGCATTATGCTATTATGTCAACGTAGACCAAACTCTCTGAAGAATGTGTCCAGTACCTTGTTGAATCGATATTACGAAGGATTAAGGCAGTTCTGAAGGCAAAATGTACTAGAAAGGTGCACCTTTAGAAAATACATTTAGATGATTACTTTCTCCCAACAAATAGCATAGCTGTAGCATACAGCAGCTGCTGCTTGTGCACCGTTTGCTACCAGACACTTTACTGTCACTCAACTTTCCACAAGTACTGTATGTTTGGATTTTGCTCTTAAGGATCTGATTTCACTGAAGCAAACATGTGTAGACAATGGTTAGACATATGGATGGATTTTACTGTGGGAATATGACTCAATCTACAAACTAAAGAGAACAAAATACTGATGAATATGTTACTGATACACAGAGGAGAAAAAAGAAAAAAAATCCACATTCTTTGCCAATCAATTTTTTTTCATTCGGACTCCACCCATGCTATTGTTATGCAATCTAAACCTGGTGAATGTACTAGCCAGAAATCCTTTTTTTTAAATGCCCCTTGGTAACAGAACATATTAACAAAAGATGGAGAGACAGACAGTTCATTTCTAGCACCCAGCTAAGCAGCAGCCATTTGGTTTTCCAGCTCCCCTCACATCATTTTATGGCACTCGACTCCCCAGGGAGCAGAAAGCCTTACAGCTAAACTGTACCTACTACTGGATGAATTTCCAGCCCTGATAATATTGCATTTCCTTTGTGGTGAGAAAGAAATCAGTATTCTAACCCAAAGCAAAAAATATGATTAATTGCTCCCTTCTCGAGTCCTGGCGTAAGGGTAATAAGCTCGACAGGAGGAGTTACTCTTTTCATGCAATTCCGCCCAGCTCGTGCAAGTGCAAATCCAGTTTCCTAATACATTTACTACTAAGAAATATCCACAGAAAATTGAATTTGGATAGTTACAGGTGTAACTACCTCATTTGTATCAGACGAGTCCAAATGAGAGCTAAGAGAGAGAAAGAAAAGGAAAGTCTGCACCGCTTTGACACAACAAATAAATAGCACGGCTGAGATCTCCCATTTTCCTCTGGCTTTTATGCTCAGTCTCAAATGCCAAACCCCGGGAATCTTTTCATTAGTTATTGGCTCAGACACTCGCTAAAATAAATGCACTTTTTCCATTGTAAAGACTGTGAAATATTTCTGAGACTCTTAGGTGTTTTCACTGACAGAAGGAAAATCAGTGCGAAGAGAGGCTGTGAAAAATGCTGGGGTGGAAAAGAGGATCTGCATCGCATGTTTTGTTGCTGTAGTGTTTTCGGATAATAGTATACCATTGAGCTGAGCTGCCAGGTGTTCGGTGCTGTGGATGAACCTCGGGGCCTCATGAAGTGAGGTTACACTGCACATGATAGTTACTGCTGGAGTTTCTACAAAGTGTCATTGCCAGTATACACACCTTGAGTTTTAGTGTCAGGCGAAACACATATTGTTGTAGGTAGAATAAGTCTAAGTTCTTCAACAGCATTTTTACTTTAAGAACTGATTTAGGGTTAACAAGTTCTGTAAAAATTGAAAGGAGACAACCAACACAGACTCATATTGTTGAAATAAATGCTAAACGGGAACCGAAGTAAAAATAATTTGGGAATAATACATAACGTAAAAGTATATATATTAAAATAAACCAAAAATGACGGTTCAGCATTTTTAAAGTAACTCTTATCAAAATACTCATTCCTATTGAAACAAAATTGTATTCAATGGTCAGTTGCTGGGCGTAAGAATGAAAACGGACAGAGAAGGAAAGCTGCATCAGGATAAAGGATTTAGGGGTTAACAGAAGTCATATTAGGGATTTGAAAGAGGTTAGGTAAACATATAATTCATTTTCTAACAGGTCACTTTTATGTGCATGTCCAGTTTAGTCCTAGTTATAAGTTTAAATCACTGCATTTCATAAAAATAAAATGGAATCATTCTGTCGCAGTCATTCTGTCACCTAAAATCATTACAACCCATATTCCTTTAAATTCTAAATGAAATATGATCAAATAAACTTTTGATGAAACTGGTTTGGCGCCAACGTTCATCTCACATTTGTTCTGAGGTCAGAAATAGGCTCCATCGTCTCAGTAATTTCCCCCATATAGGCAATATTTGACATTTTTATCTTAACAGCACTCTTTTCTTTTTAAGATTTCTATTTTTTTTCCAACCTTTACTGAGTGCAGGGTGAGACTGGAAGTAAAACCAGAAAGAAAACAACCACAAAGATAAAACTGAAGATTCTGTTGTGCTCACTGTGAAGTACCTTTCTTATCTTTGTTCATAACTAATGAATGTAAAGCCCTTTGCAACATGACCGGTTTATATCACAGACGCAGGTTTTCCAGAGGTAAGAGACTGTTTCCAAAGACGTTTTGAGTTTACATTTTGGTCTGCACAAAGATAAAGATAATTATGAAGACTTTCATCAAAATGTTACCAAAAGTTTCTTGATCTTCGTTGTGTCCTGATATTTCTAAATATCATCTTCTACATACAGTGAGAGGGTTTTATAAAATGTCATATGAACTTCGGTATGTTTAATATTTATTTATTTATTCCTTTTCAGGGTTTATTGAATATACAACACAAAACCACAGGGCTTTGATGTTTACATTTGATACCACTCTTGATGTGCTCCCATTCACACAGGATCAAAAATTGCAGATATCTCTGGACTTAAATATCCTCACTAGATCTGGCCTATTTATCAGCCGATAATAAGTGGTCCAAAGTCTGTCAAGAAACTATTTGCACACCCCCATGATAAGCCTGAACTGTTTATAGAATCAAGTATGAATTTATGCTTTAGTGTTTCACAAATTCTGACCCTACCATCTTCACATTTGAAATGTTGTGCTCCGAAAAAAATAGGCGGGTTAGAAAATTGATGGAATGATGTATATGTTTTTTCAACATGCTCAAGGCATGTTGGTAAACATACTAGCATTAAAAACTACAGGGTTACAGGTTTTTAATTTCATCATATAGGTTGGAATAGGAGGAAGCAGACAGTGATCAGAAAGTTTCGAAGCTACCGTGTTAAAAGGCCAAAAGCTTTTTTTTTTATCAGAGTTTTTATCCCCTAAATAGGTTGTGTGCAATCCAGATGTTTATTGAAGAGGTTAACATCCCCAAGAAAAATTATGGGAGTCTGGGTGTTTTTTCTCCACATCTTTTAACAGAACAGCCATTTGTTTTTTGCCGTCGTTGTAGCGAGTTTGTTGTAGTGTGTATATCCCAAAAACCATAAAAATGTGGACAGTTTGTTAAAAAAGGAGTCTAGGTTGGTTTTGCAACATACATATATATATATATACATATATACATATACATATATACATATACATATATATGTGTGTATACTCACTGGCCACTTTATTAGGTACACCTTGCTAGTTCCATGTTGGACCCCCTTCTGCATTCAGAACTGCCTTAATCCTTCGTAGTATACTTTCAACAAGGTACTGAAAACATTCCTAAAAGAGTTTGGTCCGCATTGACATGACAACATCATGCAGTTGCTTCAGATCTGTTGTTTGCACATCCATGATGCGAAACTCCCGTTCCACCACATCCCAAAGGTGCTTTATTGGAATCAGATCGGGTGACCGTGGAGGCGATTTGAGTACAGTGAACTCATTGTCATTTTCAAGAAACGAGTCTGAGATGATTTGATCTTTATTACATGTCCTGTTGTCCTGCTGGAAGTAGCCATCAGAAGATGCGTACACTGTGGTTTACTACATAAGAAAACACACACATCTGCTGTTTTACATTACATAAAAGTTAGGTTAAAATCATTTATATTTTCCAAAAGATTAAATGTATTCAATGATTGCTAAGCCTGGCAATACTTTTAAAATATAAATAATTTCGGTTTATGAAGGGTCTGACTGGTGCACAAAAGTTTTTTATGGCAGTTGTGGAATTTGTTGCATCGGATCAGATATAAATTAGTAGAGACAGAAAACGGGAAGAGATGCAGAAAAGGTCCCAGAGTAGGGAATCAAAGCTGTGATAGCTGCATTGAAAACTAGCAGCCTCCACATATGAAGCATCCATTCTACCTCTCCACCATGTCCCCCCCAAATGTTGACAATATTAAAATCTGAAAGACATCTAACAATGCATGCAGTTGCAAAGTAAAGAAACAAAGGGATAGGGTGGCAGACCATTCACAAAAAAAGAGAACAGAAGCTTTGATAATGGCAAGCAGAGGTTAAACTGGATTTTCACTCTACCTGCAGAGGTTATGCTCCTCAAGTCATGCAGAAACACAAACTCCAACGCAGTGTTCAGGAGCAGAGATCAAAGCCTAGAAATGTCTTGCCACTGTCAACCTGGAAGTGCCCCAAGATCGTTGAGTAAGAGGAGAAAGACATCTGAAGGAAAAGCACGTCAAAGAGCATCATCAATCAAGCACTACCCTAAAGCAGACAAGCATATTCTGTTGACAATCTAAAGCGGTCAGTTCAGGCATATTTAGTCTTCTAAATGGTTATTTTAGAAAAATAAATAAATAAAACTCCTCTTCTCAAACAATTTAAAACAGTGCAAAGACAAAAAAATTGTTGAAAGAAAACATTAGGCTCAATGAACAAAATTTAAGATGAACAATGTTCTTCATTGCCCTAACTAAGGCCAGGATGGCAAGCCATCCTCAGCTTCAGCAGCTCCTGACATTTTATTTCAGGTATGTGGTTGTGGTTCAAGCATAATGATGGAATTGATGAATACTCACCGTAATAATGCTCCCTTTCTTTGTGCTCCATTGTGTCTCCATCCACTTGCTCTGTTCGTGGCCTTATCTGCTTTCCACCAGGTTATTGGTTCTCTTGCCATTGCTATGGCAACATAGCGCTGTGCCTGCCTCACAGTCTTCTATTATGTTTCGGTACGGAGCGAGTGGAGGGTGAGCGGATGAGATGTAGTGTAGAGGAGGATCAAAGCTGCTCAGTGACTACGGTGACGGACAAGGATGAAACCGATGGAAAGGCCCTTTCTACTCCAAACAGTAGTGGAACCCCTCTGTGTGCGATATGTTTGATTGAACAAAGCATGTATGGAGACATCTGTGTGTCTGTGGTGCACGGAGCATTTCAAACATATTGTGAGATGGTGAAAGCATGAGGCTGCTAGGACTCATTCCATCCAGCCGTTATCTACTTACTCAGTATGTTCCTAAAAAACTAACAAAAAAAAAAGCTGTATCTTTTTCAGACATTTGCTTGCCAGCAGGATCAACAGCCTCAAGCAGCATAGTGTAACACATACAGTAGTAACTTTGCACAGTGGTTAGCTTTGTTGCCTCTCAGGTGGAAGATACAAACTTTTTTCTCCATGTCCTCTCCCTAATGTTACATTTTTCTTCTCAAAGGTGTTAAATTGTCAGACACCTAGAATTTAAATCAGACATTTGATCACTCTGATTCGGATCTAGTGGGTAAAACTGTGAGCAAGTACGATGGAGGAAAATATAAAAACAAACATGTTTATGAGTACTTCATAACTTCTATGTGAGCAGTGCTGTTCAACATGAAAAGACTGCAATTTAACAACCCTGATGGCATTTACCAAATGTGTATTCAGGATTGAACAGAAGATTTACACCCTCTTTTGTAAGGGCAGTCTTTCATGTGGAAAATTGACCGCACATTTTCCATTGAGGTGAGCTGGCTGTGGTTTAAGGCAGGTAGAAGACTTGCAATTCAGCTTTTGCCCACATGGACACTTATTTTGTTGTCAAGATCAAGGCCCAATAATGACAACCAGTGCCTGCAAATTAGCTTTAAACCTAACTATGTACTTTCTGCTGTGTTTTGTTCATAGTATCAACCTAACCCTCAGGTCCTAACTATCAAACAGTTTGAGGATGCACCTACACAATATTCCATTTAGGCCATCTTACAGGAAGTTAAAGCTAAAAATAAACCATAAAAGACTTTGTCAGCTAACGTGCCTAAAGAAAACAAGTATTTTAGTGAACAGGAGCCTTGCAGTGCTGTAGTTCTAAAATGACTCCCTCTTATATGGGGTATCTGATCTTATGTTTTATATATTGATTGTAGACCTCGATGACAGACCTATGACAGTTCTGTCCTTCCTTTCAAACCAACTTTAGCTTTCTGTATCTGGCCAGAACACAGTTTTTATTTTATTTTTTATTTTTTTTGCTTAAATGATAACAAAATAAAGGGCAAAAATAATAAATAAAAAATCTCATCAAATTCTGTCTGCACTGATGAGGAGGGTAATAGGATGGTTAAAAGTGGTTGGTTCAAATATCTGTTTATATTTGGTGTATAAAATGGATTGAAAATACCATATTTGATATGTAATTTGGCATAAATGTAATGACCCACATATTTTTTATTTACTGGAATGCACTGGCAACCTGTCCAAAGTGTACCTCCCCTTACCGCCCATTGTGAAATGGAGATAGGCACCACAAGGATAAGCAGGTTGGTCAATGGATGGCTGAATGGATATTCTGTATTTAAATAACAAAATGTGACCACCTTACTCCCTCAAGGAGTCGTACTTGGGCGGACTCACAGTCAGCTGATATGATAATAGGACGTTTTTCAATGGCTTCAAATATTAATGCCGTCCATTCCAACTCTAGAAATTTCAACTACTTCCAAATGTAAGAAAACTAAGTCCACAGGTACCCATTATAAAATAATAATTACACATTGGGTTTTGGGATAGAATTGTGTACATTGGGTCTGAAATTTGGAAGAGTTAGCCTGAAACAATTTTAGGACCAAACTTTAATTTTGATAAGTGCATATATACTCGCAGGGTTTGAGTGATACAACAGAGGAACTCTGAAACAATGTTTTGGCAGCTTAATTTTTGATGTCAAGGTAAATTTAAATTACCCTAATGTTTGGGACATTATGGGTAAAAAAACAAAGCTATACCTATATGAAGTGTTGGTTTATGTTACACACTTCAAGACTTGTATGAACGTTTAAATAGATCTGCATATCAATAGAATTTATTTCATTTTAAAAACAGTGTTTGTCTCCAATTGTTATTCACAACTGTGCCTCTCTTAAAGGTGACCAGGTTTGACACATTGTTTAAATCACTTGGAAGGATGCGAGTGTTTTAAATCTTGAGGTGTTGCTCTCAAGCAATCACAGAATTTTTTTTTGTGCTATGAACCCACATTTCACCTGGAGACCACAAAAGCTTTCACCATACAATCACTTTCACCTTATGATGTCTGTTGTTTTATGCCTTCATACTTGAGCTTTGCATTTCACAAATGCTGATTTTCTACAGTTTCCAGCAGTTTTCTTGGCTTCCATGCACTTTAACTTTTTCTATTATGCTATTTATTTTTCACATATTTGTCAACACCAGACATTGGAGTATATCTAACTGTAGTTATCTTAAAGCTATACCAAAACTGTAACGGGAAATTTGTAAAAGTTAGTATGTGCTTTAAAGGAGCAGATCTGAGTGTATATATAAAAAGAATAAGGCAAAAATAGACCCACATGTTTGTCTATTTACATTTAAGGTAAACACTGTTACTCATGGTGAAAGTTAATTTTGTTTGGCAGATTATGAAAACAATGAATAAAGCAGCAAATTATTTCTCACAATTCCTGACCTGTTGTAAAGCAAGCGAATGCAGCAAGAAGTGAGGCTGGGTAAGGAAAATATACAAGCTGAATAGTTTTCTCAGATTGTTGTGAATTGAAAACTTTTTTCTTAATAAAATAAGTACAGAAATTGTCCCCATTTCATTGTTCAGATTACAAAACACAAATATAACGAAAAGCAACACTGATTGCTTAAATACGGGGGCTTAAACTCCGAACTTCTGATACTATAGGTATTTTTGTGTGATAAGTGAGGTCATGTTGTACAACACAGATTCACAAAATTCGGCAGAGAGATAAGTGGGACCGGATCAGTATGCAACATCAAGAAAGGATGTGAAGCATATGAAACGTGCCAGTTAGAGAGGAAAGTGAAGGGAAAAATTAGAAAAGCTACTTAGAGCCGAGCCGTGGCACTTAGGCCCAATTAGAATGCATATTTTAAGTGGAGTTAAGCCTGGTGAAATATTCATGACGTACCCCATGCTGCTGCAGCAGGAAGAGGAGTTGAAATGAAATGGGAAGATAAACCTCTAGGAGGCGCCATCCGACCATGAAGTTGCATTAGAGAAAAGTGATGCCAGTGGTGCCTGTTGGAAACACAATGAGAGCATGAAGGAAAGGCAGTTATGATATATGAATAAAAAGAAAGAAAAGGTCTCTGTTCATACTCTGATCTACTGTGATTTATGATACAGAGCGACAGCAACAGCTTCAGCTCTTCCAAAAAACTCACTAATCTAAACCTCTAACACACCGCATCCTCTTATCGCTGCTCATTATTACAATCACAACAGCAAAAAGGTTGAAACTAGCTCAGTTCTGTTCTTTGGGACACTGCATCCACTTTGGACTCAGGGCACGTCACAGATGACTGACAGCAGAGAGACACTACAGAAGACAAGCTGGAAAAATTTGCTGGTGGATTATTACACACGACGCCAATAATATGTACGCATGCGTTCATCGAAACGGAGGTTAATTACCTGGAGCTTAGAACAACCATTTTCATGATTTTTAGAAACAAAATGTCCAGGAACCTGTTTTGAGTCTACGGACTGCTACAAATCATTTTTTATTTTGAGATTGTACAAGTTTGAAAAACTTAAGCGGAAAATATAAGTATACTCAAATCAAAACCAAAAGCAGAAAAAAGTTACAAAGCAGTTCAAAGCATTTAAAAGCAGCGAATGTTGCCTTAAAGACCACACCTTTTAAGAGATTTGTTTTAAAGGGCAAACCTGAGTGAGACGAGCT
>JAVLVB010000433.1:2143496-2155950 GCA_032876305.1 Orestias chungarensis | reverse complement strand
GGGGGGGGGGGGGGGGGGACATTTAAAAAGTCCAAAAGGTTTCTGGCCCATTTTCACAGATTGCCAAGATGCACGCGGAGAGGGGTTTTCACCTTTGCAAATTTTGTCATTTTGTAATTTTACCAGTACAAAAGTAAAAGCCAAGCAAATAGATGACAGAACATGCTGAATGGAATTTTCATAACTGAGAAGCAGACATTCTTCTCAGTTATGAAAATCCCAGTAGATTTGTCCAGAGCAGATCTTTCTAATTGATGTCATTGCAAATTAGGTTTCAAACAAATCTTGTTTGAGAATAGGCTATTTTAAATATGTTCCCAAATTTCATCAAAAGGTTCTTTAAAAGGTTTGAAAACGTTAATAACCTGAATGAACATAGGCAGCGTGAATTCTGACTAGTCCAAATGTCAATCTCTTAAATATTTGCTGATCTCCTTGTGTGCTTTGTGATCAAATACCGCAGCGCCTGGACTGACCTTCACTCCGACGTTGACTCACTGGAAACGCTGCTCTTAAAACCTACAAAAATGTCTGTACATACCCTTGTGTTACTTATTAGCTATCTATAATATGCATGCAGTAAGTTGTATGTTTTAGGATATCCAATAAAAAATAAATGTTTCTGTTCTTTTATGCTACAATTTTGTTAAAAGTAAAATAAAAATGACTACAGGTCAAATAATTATTATGCTAGCTCATCTTTGTATGAGGATTGTTAAAGGTCTCTGAACCTGGAACCAGCGCATTTGAACCCATTCTAAAGATGTTTTCCGGAGCCTTTTTGCTTTTCTCCTCGAAGGTGTTGATAGTGTGGAGGCTGTTGGGGGTGCTGACCTCAATGTGGCAGGTGTTTTCTGCAGTGAGGAAAAGATATTCTGCTCAGACAAGGACAAAGTCATCAAAAAGTCTTCTGGCTCTCTGAGAAGTTCTCAAGGTTCTCTGTAAAAAGTGTTTATTTCATACTTACATGAAGACGTCTAAGGAGCTTGTCCTTGGCCGCCTTCTGCGCAGGAAACGACAGATTGTAATGAAATCTCACGGCTGTCAACTTGCCAGCATTTGACATGAATTTACAATGATTATTCTTAAAAAAGAGCATCCATACCTTTTTGTGTTTGATTGACATGCTACACTTGATTTTGCCTCACAGAGTCATAGTTGTCTATTCATGCAAAAAAAAAAAATGTTCCTTTTTTTTTTAGAAGGTGAAAACACAGAACACATATCATCTGAGGACACTTTAAAATAAAGGCAATCTCAAACAAATCAAAAATATATTTAAACTAATCAAATTTATTAAACAGTTTACAGTTCAAGTGACAATTTAGATTAGTTTAAAAAGTTGTCAAGCCAAGAAACCCTGCAGATTGCATCAAGTCGTTCACTTGCATCATTCACTCGAAGCAATATCTTACACTGTTCTGGTATGTAGCAAGAGTGAATAGGAACAACTCCTCTTTCTCAGAAAGAAATCTCCACATGAGTTTGATTCAGTGTGAGTGGCCAGTGGGGATTTACAAAGACATAGCAGGAACACAAAAAAGAAACCGAACCGTTGTTTTACTGCTACCTCTGTTAAAAGAATGTTGAAATTTAAGAGCAGAATGTTTAGTTGTTTACAGCATTATCTCAGGATATGCCACATATGTCACAGTTAAATAGAACACCAGAACTAATGTAGCTTGGTTAGAGAGAAAAACATTGATTAAAAGCATAAACAGTCAAAATATAAGCAAATAATACAATTTGTAGAGTAGGAGAAGAAGAAAGTAACATAGTGATAAGTCAATCTTAGTCTATAGCTGCATAACTAGAGATATCTCAGGGCAATATAACCCATTAGATTAAAGTATGAGAGTTTCCACAAAACTCCTCAAAATGCATATTAGAAATAATCTCGTTGTCTTTGAAAAAAAACAAAATATAGATTTTACGCTAAATGCAATTGTACAAGTTCTCAACAGAGCATATCAACCTCAGACTGCAGGTTTTTACTGTCTTAGAGTTTCTAAAACTAGAATGGGTAACAGATCTTTAAGTTCTTGGGATCCTGTTCTGTCCGACCAGCCGAGTTTGAACCAGATGGTGGGTGAAACCAGAGAGGAACTTGTTGTAGGATGACCTGAGACGAAGACACAATGATGGTTAGGGATGTGAGAGGTTGAGTAGCAAAACACTAGAGACAACAAGAGACTACAAGAGATAATACGAGAGACACTAGACTTGATAACGCCGGGGGCAATGAGGATAGTTTTACCGGTAGTAGATTAATACTCAGGCAACGAGTAGCTGGTTCACCACTCCTCTTATACTGCCTCAGCTCGTCAGAGGTAACCGGGCGCACCTGTGGAGGAAGCTCCAGCATCCGAGGACTGGTGACCCCCACTGGACACCTGGGGAAGTGACTTAGGAAAAGACTCCTGCTGACAAAAAGTCATGAGACTTAAAGAAGAAACAAAAAAATATATATATATATATATAAAAATGTAGTTCCTCCAACAAGTCATGGATGTCGTCTAAGGTGTTCTCCCTGTGGGATCTACCCAGAAAACATTAGAAGAAATACACAGATCAAATTCCTAAACCACTTCTACTTTTTCTTTTTTTTTTATGCAGAGGTGCAAAGGTTCGACTCCAAGCTCGCCCTGGAAGGGCAGAAAACTAATCGGCTCTAATTATCTATAATGCTGAGGGCATTCAGATGAAGTTACAGATAAAATTAATTTCACCCAGATGCATCTGGGATGTTTTCCTTTCACAATTCATAACCTACAACCACAGAGCAGGGTTGACAAGTAAATCAAGACCTTCACCTTTTAGGTCAACTCTTTCTTCACATTACATAAAAGAGCAGCACCAGCATCACTACTTAAAAGGCCCTAAGACTGTATGTTCATCTATCCAGTATATATTCAATCCTACAATAACTTGTGAATAAGACACCAACACAGTAAGTTTGAACACATCTTTGGAAACCCACCTTCCAGCTTTGCTTCAGGCATAGAGGGCATGCACATTTTTGGAGCATCAGCCTTTAGCCAGGCCTAAGCAGGGGATGCTTATTCAGAAAATATTGATCAAATATCGATTGATCAAAAACACAGGGCAGGTTTCATACGTGAAAGCTGTTTTATGCTGAGAAACAATGTTAGTGTATTGGAAACCTTTTCTAGGCTGTTTGCTGCCAAGAACAGAAAGACTCTCGGCAGGGGCAGCAGCCAACAGTTCAGAGGGTGTCAAGCTTCAGAGAGGAGACCCCAACCAGTCAGAATAAACGGGAAAATGTTTTGTTCGGAGGATGGCCAAGACCCTTAGACTCCAACAGCAGGAACTGCTTTGGGGCTGATTCTAAGAGGGAATTATTTCCAGGGCAGGCCTGGATCTCAATTAGTTTATCATAATTAAGACACAGACTGATAGGTAAACATGATGAAATTCCCTTTATGTCACAACTCTATAGTGTCGTATATTATTAAAAGGTGTTGTAATTTTCTCTGATGCTTTAAATTTTTGTTTTTAGCTCTTTAAAAATGCAGATTTGCACATAGTTAAAAAAAATTGCACCTTGATTTTTTAAACCAAACCAATCTTCTACTGAGGTTAAGTTTATTCTTTCAAACCAAAAACTTCTTAGAGTGAGTGAGTGGTTTCATAATGACTTACAGAGTCTACACGCATGAACGCAATCACATACGAACTAAGAACCCCACCCTCACAAAGACAAGATTAGATTTATACACAAGGATATGTTTTTGTCTAATCTGTTCGTCTACAAACCATGAAATTGTAATTTTGAAGCAATAATGGCTAAAGGCTATGTTTTAGAGTGCACATGCAAGTTGCACCTTTTTTAAAAGAATCGCATAATGGCAAAAATGTTGCTGTTTACGCAATAATACATATTTATGGTTATCTGGTTCTGTCTATCAGTGCCACTGTGCATTGTGTTGTTTTGAAAAAAAAATTTAAAACCTTAACTTGTTCGCCTCTGTGTGGATTCAGCCTAAGCTGAGAGCTGGAAATAAAGCACATGCATTTTCAATTTAATACATATGATTTTTGACTCTGAAAAGAAAATGGTGTAACTGAGAAGACCTACTTAACCTACTCAAATCTCATGTAAAATGGCCCCAGCAATCAGCAAGAAGCAAGATTATTAGAGTAAAATGCTGTGATTTAAAACACAAATCAATACACCTACTGCTACATACTGGACTCTCACAGAGCTCAGAGTTGATTTTATTTTAAGTACTGAACTTTCCGACTGCACAATCACTTGGTCTCCAATCTCCAAGATTTATCTAGGTTGAAGTATTCCTTGATGGCGCTTAGTTGTAAATCAATAAAATACAGCCAAAACAACAATTTCTGTAACAAAAAAGTTTTAATTGTAGCATTTTTTCTTATTGCAGCATTTGCATCATGAAGGTAACTGTGACAGAGACAAAAATTTAACAACTCCTACCTGTAGTTACTTATTATAAAAAATACTTAAGATTAACATTAAAGACGATATATAACTCAACAAATACATAAACACAAATACACTTTAAAGATGTCAATTAAGATACATGCAATAGAAAAAAAATAACATGAAGGTTTGTTAATAAGTTGCTAATAATAAAGCAAATCAAAAATACATTTATTTGCAATAATTCACATCTCATAAAAATACTTGTTCAAAAGGAATGTAAGAAATAAAAACTGGCAAAACAAAGCCAAAAGACCTATAAGACAGCAGAGGTACAACCAGAGGGTAAAATGTTTGCAGTGAATTCTTCTGTAAAATACAATCAGCACACACCGACCACAAGAAGATACAAAAGAAAGAATACATGAGGTTGTGGACCTGAATCTGTGCTCATGCCTGAGAAAAGCTGCAGTTTGTTGGTCAGTTAATTAACAAGTACGAGGAGCAAATAAACCAGAGACAGACAGAGGGCAAGTTAAGGCTGAAAAACAGTACAGGCGTAGAGTGAAAGTTAAGAAGTGGAGGAGGAGTAGGACAGAATCTTTGCAAGGCAAACAGGAAGGCATGGTGCTTCCGCGTGTTTGCTGGAAGAGGCCATTTAATCATGTTGCCAGCCGTTGGTGGCGGGCAAATAGCAGATGCCTCACCATCCGTCGCCGATTAATCCTCCCACTGGCTGTCGACTGGCAGCCCCAACGCTCCACCATTACCGCGGTGTCAGGCAGCAGGAACACACGGCCAGGGTGAAGGTGGAATGGAGGCGAGGTGGACGGTCTTGAGGGTGTTTCCCTCTTTTTCCTCCAACACTAAAAGACCAGTCTGCTCTCCGCTTGTTGTCATCTCTCCGTAGACGCTGGTACAACAAGCTGGCTTCCTTCTTATCCATCACCCCTGCACTGTTTCCCTGAGTGTGTGTGTTAGTGAGTCTAATAAGCAAAAACAAAAACAAGTGACTTTTCCAAACTTGTGCACAAAAGAATAAGAACTTGAGAGGCATGGAATGATAAAAATAGCTAAAATAGTTACACTTTCATAACCAATATGCCTTTGTTTGTTTTGTAAAAGATTAGACATTATAAAATGTGCTGTATAATGTGACATGTAAAGCAAACAGTAACACAACTCATTTATTGTGCCTAATAGTTTTACCACAATACTGATGAGTTGTGGTTACATTATAAAAAGTGCAGAGGTATTCAAAGTTTCCAAACAACCTAAATATTTAATTTTTGCACAAGCAAGCTGTTTAACAGAAGTAGAATGCCCTACTGCTCTTCAGATCTAGTTGTGTGACCTCTCAATGAAATGGTCTGGGTCTCCAAACATTTTGCTTCTGAGCTTAACTGTTAGAAGAAAAAAAAATATTAACACAACAGATGTTCGAACCTGCCTGAAGGTTCATCAGTGGTAGCTGACAAAGACCGGTCTGATGGATCTTTGAATGATTCACCATTTTGGCTTCAGATTGGAACCCACTTGGAGATTAGGAGCTGTAGACTTTGTGTGGCACAGGGTTGGAGCAGGCATACCACACCATGCATTTACAGAGGCAACAGTCCTATACACAGTTGTTGCTAGTTTAACTCCAGGCCATGGACCATTTGTTACATCTCACCCTTCTCCCTCTCTGTCGTTCTTCCTTTCCATCTATTGATAAAACAAAGACCACTAATGCCACAAATTTAACTTTTTAATACTCAAACAAACAGCTGCTTTCTAGGAGTGAACGGCTTCTGAGGAAAGAGTTGTCACATTCCCTTGATCAAACAATTTAAATTTGTCTTTGAAAGATATATGCATTTCTTAAACTTGAGAGAACTCAGCAGTTCAAAATATCACTGCAGAAATAATACTTCCTCCATGGTGAAACACAATAACAATCAAGGTCCCAAACGGAGTTATTATTTTTGTTGTTTGTTTGTTTTTTTATAGTTCCTTTCGTGTTAGTTTTAGGTATATTTTAATGAGAATATAATCCAGTGTAACATCACTTACAATGGTACCTAATAATATAATAATATGACTTCAATAATGGACTTTCATCAGTAAAATATAGGTCAAAATCTCAATTGACAAGACTACGTTTTTTCAGTGTTTAAATAATCTCCTCTTAGTTTAGTGTTAGTGATCTCCTTATAGGTGCCCCGTGACGCCAGCTGTTTGCATCCTCTGACCCAGCTGGATGGTAATAGTGTTCTGGCAGCAGCAGGGACTTTTGAGTGCACAGGCTACCTCCTCATATACTGTCAGCAAGGTGAGGCATGTCGCACATGGCTGCCGTGTAGCGGGATGCCGAACAAGCCGGATGCCTGATGGACGCAGAGACAGAAACAGGCAGGCAGTCTTGTTGGATGTCATCACGGTGGCAGAAGCATCTGGACATCTGCAGAGCATTTAATCTTGCTGGCATACATATGTATGGATGGATATTCAAGAGGTCTCACGGAGCAGTGGGAAGCAGCTGCTGCCTGACACTTTTTATTTAGCTATAGACCGTTTTCACACCTAACCCACAGTTTAAGTGAACTCTGGAGTGTTCGCATCCAATCTGCCCATTTAGGGCTAATTTAAGATTTGACTTTTTGACAAAATTGTGAGCTTTTATTACAAATTTAGGAAAATAATATAAAAGCAAAATTAGCAGTAATGCGCTGATTTCATGTCATAACTTTAATCTCAGTTGCAATTATGGCAGCTTCTTAGAAATTCTACTATGACAGATATATTTTTAGATCCTCTCTGGTGCTGAACAGGTAGACAATCAAAGTTATTTGGATTGTGGAAATATGTAATAAGCCAAAACCTGAAGCTCCCCCTGAAGCTAACATTGATGCATAGCTACTACCAGTTTTGTTTACAGACAATTTCTGCCTAGAGGAACAGGCTAAAAAGGTAAATTTTGACAGCAGAGCAATGGTCTTAAAGCGATTTCTCTGCTGTCTTTGTCTGTTTTTTACAGATCCAATTATCTAGAGATTCCTATGGCTGTAAATCCTCAAAGCTCCTTTCATTCAGTTTAGCATGGGCCACTGAGGATCAATACTGAAATTTAGAGACTCCTTATCCTACATTCTCCTATTCAGCTGCAGAATGGACACCCATCCCCTAAATAATGCGCCTTAGTCCTTAAACCTACAGTCACTCTATTCATTGTATGGTTTAGAAATTTACAAAAAGATATCAGTGAAATAACTAAATTATGTTTCATTCATTCATTCATTCATTCATTCATTCATTCATTCATTCATTCAGTTGTCTGTTTATAACTCGCCATCACTTTGGAGAGAAATGGTTTAGATGTTAACACAAAAGAAGTCAGCCAGCACACACAATAGTACCTTAGGGGATGTAATGAGTCTTAAGCAAGGGTGACAGACATTAAAGCTTGTCCGTCAATGGTTTCAATGTTTTATCTGAGTTCTAATGAATATAAAACTTGCTTGTTCCAAATCTCATCTCCAGCAGATTTGATAAAACTGGCATGGTGATACTTGACTAATTATTCTAAAAAAGAGAAAACAAAAGCCAAAGCAGCTCATTTGAAGAAAGGGAACAAGTAAACAAACGATAATCATTTCAAAATCAACACTGAGTTGATTGAAAAGTAAAAAATTAGCCAAAGACTGATTAACGTTTTTTGATGTTAAGGAAATCATTTTCTATCCACTCATCACATTGCCTCACTACACTCAAACTTACAGTAATTGCCAAAAGTATGCTTAACGTTACTGTTTTAGTATAATGTAACAGAGAAAGTAGCAGATATATGTGTATGATCATCATTACAGTCAGCAACTCTATACATTGTTGATATGAAGGACACAAGTTAGTGTGCTTTAACAAAAATTTCAAAAAAGCAACTGTTGCTGCCCAAAATACTTTTGAAAGTGAATCATTAGAATGTGAGATTGAATATTTCAGATTGAATATTTCAGTAGTCAATTCAATGGTCTCAAATTTACCAATGAACCATATGACTACTTGTTTGGTCAAGCAATTAAGCAAAAAACTTCCCACAAAGAAAGGGGACTGGTAAGAAAATTCTAGAAAACCCATTTTCATGAAAAAGAAACGAGGAGCTCCAGAGGTGTACTCCCAGTGACATCACGGAGCTGCAAAATTCACCAAACAGCTGCATTTCACCTTCTTTGCTCACAGTTAATAATAGGTCACATTGGAAAGGAGACATGTGTGAATGTCCTTAACATGCTGGCTGAGTAAAAGATTGCATCTTTGGAAGAACCTTCCAAAGTGCAGTATGACCTGCTGTCTGTCTGACCCTACCAAGGCTGAAATGACTTGCTGCCTCATGTTGGCTTTTTGAGTTCCAGCAGGAAGAAAGAGACGGTGTCTCTAAATAGGCTGAGAAAGCGGTTTTCTCCACTGTCTGAAAAATGGAGTAGTAAAACTGTAGCATCATGTGCTAAACAGCCATATATGTACTGGGCAATCACTCATTTCTCTCGGCAGAGAAAAGTTTTTTCTGGATAATAAAAACAGATGAAAATATTGAATATAGTTTATTTTATTGTGTTTTCCTTCGTTCTAATGTTTAAACTGTGTTGGTCCAGAGCAGGCCTAAGGCACAGTTGAGGGCTGAAACTAAACATGTTTTAGACTATATCTCAATGAGTGGTTTGAGTACTGCTAGTCGACTAGTGTGAGCTTGTTCTATCTTGTCAGTTTTCTCAGAGGAAATTAAATATAAAAACTTGGACATGCAAGTGCAGATCTATTATACACAACAGTAAATATATAGTTAAAAAGCATTTGAATAAGACTGGATTCGTTCAATTTAATAGGTAAGTCAAATGTGTTCATTTTGAAACAGCCTAAGTCACCTTAAATAACTCAATATTACAAAATGTTGGACCTTGGCTTTAAAACATGTTTCTGTTTGGAGCTATTTAAATTTTTATTAAATAACATTGGTTCAGTGTCATTCAGGCAATTGTTTGTTTACCTATAAGAAATTATTGCTAAAAATTCTCTTGATTCATTTTTAAAGCAATTAAATTATTTCCTCTACCAGATATAATTCTTTTTCTAGAGGTAGGGCCATTTTATGTTTTATCAAGATGCATTTACTTGCCATAGTTATGCTTTATGCATTATTTGTGGTCTTGCAGCCAACCAAGTATCTTCTTTAAGCCTATTAGAATCAGTGAGGCTGTTAAATGTTAAGTAACCTCAAATCAACCTGCAGGGGTTTCCAAAGGGTTTCATGACAGCTGTTACAGCTGTGGTGGTAAAAAATTAATCACTATTCAGGATCATATTAAGTTCTCCCCACATCCTTGCTAGCAATTTTAAGATATGAACAAAACAATAAAACAAAACTTGCGATACTTTTTGTAAAACTTGTTTAAAGAGAGCATTTTATGTATTACCTACTTTAATGCTGCTTACCAATTCTAGTGTCTAGACCGCTTCTAAAAAGATAAGACCGCATAAAACCAAAATAATTCCTCCAGAAAACTACAAATAGAGACGTTTAATTTCAATGCATTTGACGAGTGTTCAATTATTTCATGTCATTTAAGTTAACAAAGATTTATGGAAGCTCCTCCTTACAAGTTTCCCAAATTTTGGTACCAGAATAAGAGGTGTTAGTGTTAGGTATAAAAATAAAAATCTAACATGAATCTAACAAAAATCAACATTAAGCAAATTAGTACCTGAGTACACTTTATCTGTATAGAACTTTTGTTGGTTTTATCTCTTTACATGTATAAAGTCGGACATTCCCATGGCATGTACTTGCATTGTTTTAAGAGATAAACGCAGGATTTGCAGCAATTATCAAGATTATTTTCTCATGATGCTTTCTTCATTGCAATCATGTAGAACTGCATCACACAGCTTAAAAGTTCATGAAACAACACGGCCTTCACACTTTTGACTGGTCAGAATCTTCAAACTAACTCATATTTAGGATATTTTTTTTCATTGTTACTGTATTTTTCTGTGTTACTTCATTTTAAATCTTTTAATTATAAGATTGTGCATGTGTTTCCCTGTTTTGCCTCCTGGGTTTGGCCTAAATGTCTCCTACACATCTGTTCCAGTTCTAGATTTGCTAGGTTTAAAATATTTTTCTAAGAGCTTTCAATAACAAGAAGTTATCTCAACTTATGGAGAGGTGTGAGGTTTCTTCAAGCTATAAGTGGTGGCTGTGTGTTTTTGAGCTGAGCTGGCATCCTGCTCCCTTTCCTAAGCCTCCTGCTGCAGTTCTAACCAAGTTATGTCTGAATCGAATTATCAATTTCTAGGCTAAGTTGAAATCTACAGATTGCTAGCAGAAGTAGGAGTGACGGGCTAAGAAGCATGCTGTCAGGACAGATTGATGGAGCTCTTCATTCATGGCGACAACAGAACCATTTATAAAGCAGTAATTGCGGCTGTGATATCGACACTCTTCCTGCTTCGACCTTAACTTCTTGCAGCCCTCCTGTTCCTCCTCCTACTCCTCTTCCTTCTCCCTCGCATCAGACTCATGCAACTCACATAATGGCTTTACCTATTCCAAGAAGTGCATTTTGTGAATCAAACAGCTTATTTGATTTTCAAAATAGTTCCAGTGCTAATGTTTTTAACCGTTCCATTCATGAAATGTCCGCCATAAGGGTATTTTTATTAAGTTTTAATAAACTAACTCAACTAACTTACTATGTCTATGTTTATTAGATTAAAAACAGAGGCTCTTTCATTTATTAAAATTTGGTTGTGTAAAAGACTTGTATGGTTTCTGTGTTTTATGATGTAGCCTGTTAGAACATAGCAGAATTACAGCATGGATCATTGTGAAGGAAATTCCTGTTGTTCCTTTCTACATCTGTAAGTAAGGGTTCTAGATCTCCACCTTCAGTTCACCCTTGCTCTCCTTCAGGAAACATTAATAATGAATATTTATTATTACTTTTTCAGCAACATGACAGGAAGTAGGTGAGGAGGGTTTTCTGTGCAGCCCCCGGGTGCTGAGAGGATGTGCCACCCAGCTGTGTGGGATCTTCCATCACATCTTCACCTTGAGCCTGAGCCAGAGGGTCGTTCCCGACCGATGGAAAACGTCATGTCTGGTTACTGTGCCCAAGAAGAAGACACCTACCACACACAGTGACTACAGGCCGGTTGCCCTGACATCGCATGTCATGAAGTCACTAGAGCGGCTCGTTCTGAAGCACCTGCGAAACATCGTCGGACCTTCACTGGATCCCCTGCAGTTCGCGTACCAGCCCCGGATGGGAGTGGAAGACGCCATCATCTACCTGCTGCACCGAGTCTACTCGCACCTGGAGGAGCCAAGCAGCAAGGTGAGAGTCATGTTCTTCGACTTCTCTAGTGCGTTCGACACCATCCGACCAGCTCTCCTCAGCAACAAACTCCTGGATATGCGAGTGGACGCTCCTCTGGTGGCTTGGATCAACAACTACCTAACAGGCCGCCCACAGTATGTAAGACTGCAACACACCACATCAGACATCATAAGGAGCAGTACGGGGGTCCCATAGGGGACAGTACTGTCTCCGTTCCTGTTCACGCTCTACACCTCTGATTTCAGGTTTTGCTCACAGTCCTGCCACCTGCAGAAGTTCTCAGACGACTCTGCCATCGTGGGCTGCATCAGCAGGGAGCAGGAGTCCGAGTACAGGAGTGTGGTGGACAGGTTCGTGGAGTGGTGTGGGCTGAACCATCAGCAGCTTAACGTCGGGAAGACAAAGGAGCTGGTGGTGGACTTCAGGAAACAGCGGAACCGCCCAGACCCCGTCATCATCAACGGCTCTGCTGTGGACATAGTGGAGGACTACAAATACCTCGGTGTCCACATAGACAATAAACTGGACTGGTCTAAGAACACACACACTGTCTACAAAAAAGGTCAGAGCAGACTGTACTTCCTCAGGAGGCTCAGATCTTTCAACGTCTGCAGGACCATGCTGCAGATGTTCTACCACTCTGTGGTCGCCAGCGCCATCTTCTACG
>JAVLVB010000433.1:2115190-2128022 GCA_032876305.1 Orestias chungarensis | reverse complement strand
TTACAAAACTACTTCAACATGCTGCCACCTTTTGTGGCACAATCCGGGAGGCTGATCTATTTATAACGGTGCATGTAAAATGGCAACATTGTGGACGAATATAAAGTGTGTGGTTACATTACTTTGTGTTAAATTGTTATCTTGTTTTATGTTGTATTTTCTACATTTTATTAGATCAAGTGATGATCTGGAAAAGCAGTCAGGGAGCAGTCAGATATTTATTTGCCAAGTTATTAATACATCAAAATCTGGAAATGTTTCGGTGCAAAACAGGTTAACTAAGAGTCTTAAACATTTCGAACACTACATGCTGTCACACTGAACAGTCAAGATGTCACACTGCATTTGATGCTGCTGCAGAATGCTAAGCAGCTGCATTCAAGGATTCAAGGAGACTTTATTGTCATTTCAACACATGTGGAACATGAGGTGGAACGAAATTGTATTCTCACCGTCCAGTTCCACCCAAGAGCTAAAATTAAAATAAAGTTAAAAAAGTAAAATGAATAAAATAGAATGTAATCCACAAAATATACAGAAAATATACAGAATAAAGGGAGTGAAGTGTCTCAGTGCGGATATGTGAAGGTGTTCAGTGTGTGTCGTCCATGTAAAGTGTCAGTGCAGTCGTTTGTTCAGGTGGAGTTTAAGAGTCTCACAGCTTCAGGAATGAAGCTGTTTCTCAGACGAGTTGTTCTGCACCTGATTCTCCGCAGCCTCCTGCCTGAGGGGAGCGGGACAAAAAGTGAGTGTGCTGGGTGGGTGGGATCCTTCATGATGCCGCAGGCCCTTTTCCTGCATCTGGAGGTGTAGATGTCTGTGGTGCTGAGGAGGCTGACTCCAACATTCTTCTGTGCGATCTTCACCACCCTCTGCAGAGCTTTCCTGTCTGCAGCAGAGCAGCTTCCATGCCACACGTTGATGCTGGAGAACAAAGCGCTCTCCACCACACATCTGTAGAAGGAGGTGAGGACTGAGCTCCAGAGTCCAGCTCTTCATTTTGACTCAGCATTTTGACCCCTTCTGAAGTCCACAATCATGTCCTTTGTCTTCTTCATGTTGATGCAGAGGTTGCAATCTCCTCTAATTGGCCTAAACACTGTAAGACAAAGTTTTTGTTGTTCTTTTAAGGTCATTATGGAAGTCAGTCTGATACTTAATACAATGTGTCTCATTTACAGGTTTATTTACTTAGCTTTAATTTGAATAAAGCTGTCTTTAACACAAGAGTCATCCTCTATCATCATTTCTATGATTTACTACTAAATAGTAATAAGCAGATGCAATATTTTTAATGAGCTTTATGCAGGCAAATTAACTGAAAACAAATCCTGAAAATATATATGCTGAAAACTTTCCATCTCTGATTCTGTTTTAGCTCAGCCAGTTCCTAAAACACCTTATCTCGCCAGTTGTGTTCATACTGTGCTGTTTCTATTGAACTAGGGAATCCATTCCCATACTGTGGTATTGTGTCAATGTGCAAGATGAATATAAATTGCACCAATTTCCAGTGATAAATGCAGAGACATTGTGCTGTGGATGCAGCATTAGTGAATAATGGGAGGGAAATGTCAGGCACAGATTACAACATGCAGCAGTATACTAATGTGTTTATGGCTCACTATTCTGTTGGATGCTGCTTTATACGGATGGTATGATACAGGAAAACAGCAGGCCGGCAGCAAAATTTCATGACAACAACATGACACCCTTTTTATCCTTTTACACTCATGGGATTGGACCGTAATGAACAATACATCAGCGATTGAAAATGTCTAACTCTTTACAAAACTTTTTCATCATTCACCTGAGAAGATATATATATATATATATATATATATATATATATATATATATATATATATATATATATATATATATATATATATATATATATATATATATATATATATATATATATATATATATATATATATATATATATTGTTAATGATATATAAAAATATATATTTATTCAGTGTATTAAGAAATATTTTTTTTATCAACACACAACACTGATTGCATATCTTGATTTTCGCTGTGCACCGGAATGTCACACTGGCCTTGTGCAAAGACTACAACCCATCATTGTTGCAGTAACTCGCAAGTCTACTACGGCCCTCTACTATGTTGTTACAACCTGACATTGGTAAAGATTTTTGTAAGGTTGTGAAATGAGGTGATCATTGGTGTATGTGTTATGACTGCGATGGGAAGGTGCTGCTGAAATGCATGTTTTTGGGAAAGGAGGAAAGACTACAGCATATATATGAATTAAAAATGTAACTAGGGAACTGAGCCTCTGACAGAAAGTGAACTGAGCATCTGACAGATCATGAACTGCGTCGGCTGATCTTTCTCAGCAAACTGTCAGCATCTTGAGGAAATCTGATGTTCGAGGTAGGTCCCCCCTAATTGCGTATTCCATCAGTTGCGTACTTCGTGTTTGTTCTTCTTCAGTTGCCTACTTTATTATTTTTTTGCTTTTTTCTCATAAAAAAAATAAAATATATATATATATATATGTGTCACTAGCTGGTTTAAGGACCCAAGAGTAGTACAACGCCAGGTAGTGATTTGAAAGTACTTTATTTAGTGCGTTAGCAATAAGCTGATATTTCAGCTGGCGGCAGGAAACAGTCTTTTGTAACCTCCAGGCACCATTAGGAAACTGGCAGCCTGGTGAATCCTTTGATAGATGAACCGCTGAACAAACTAAATCCAAAGGGGAACAGACGACAGGCTTGTCTTGGACGGACAGAAGGTCGAGCCAGGAACGAGATGACGTGTTCAGAAGCCAGCTGGAGTCGAAACCTAGGTAATAATCCATGAAAGAATAATGGAACGTAGTGCATGCTCCAAAGACAATCTGGCACTGAATGAAGGAAACAGGGCTACTTAAAAGCTGACTGGCTGACAGGCAGTGATGAGCTCCAGGTGAGGCTGAGCAGGTGTGGAAGGTTGGAGCTGATGAGGAGGTGTGGCAGAGAAGTGGGAGACCTCACACACCACAGCCAACAGGGCAAAATGTGACTATATATATATATATATATATATATATATATATATATATATATATATATACATGATAAATATCCTTGTGTAGCCTTCACTTTGACTTTGCACCTTTATTCGTTAATGTACACAATAACCTCTGAGATTACTTTATGTCAAGGAAATATTAAAACTCTAAACAAAAAACAGATCAACTTACTTACCACTTTAGTCGTAACAGTAATGGATTAGGAAATGTTCCTTTATGAATGACATCATCCTCATCAATGACTTTAAAAAGTAAATCCCGCCAATGTTGACATGATCTATTGGACTACAATCGTTTTAGTTGGAAGTTGGGTACGTTAAAATATCTGACATTCTCAAAACAAAACAAAACAAACAGCTTGTATACATCTGAGCTGTGACAAAATGTTTTATATTATGACATCTCCAACTTAATTAGGGTATCAGTAATTCCTCATTTTGGGATCTTGCCAACACATCTTTTGTCTTTCTCTCTTTGTCTGTTTCCTGTCTTAGAACATTAAATAAAGGCCAATAGTGCAACTAAACTAAATACTACCTTTATATGCCTATATGGCTTTAATTGATGCCATGGTGATCACTGTTGGCTTTTTGTGTTAACAAACAACTACATTTAATAAAGCAGCTGGTTATTGTATTCAAATATGCATCCCGTCAAGGTTGATGACCTTTACTTAATTATCTATCCATACAGGCACCAGGGACTACTCAGTGATAGGGAAAACATTGAGACACAAAGGACAGAAAGATATGGACAAAACCCCTTTCAATTTGGGGAGACAATATCACCTGACAATGATATATGTTTTTTTAACTGTGAAAAGAAGCTGGATGATTAGAAGAAATCTGTACATGGACAGGGAAAAATCATCCATGAAAAGCACTCATTAAAGAAAGATTATAACCAGATATAAATCAAGGACATTATTGATTTAAAGTAACTTTGCAAAAATTATAAAGCAGTTTTTTTTTTTCATGTTCTAGTTCTTATTGTGTTTGATTCAAACTTTTTGAATGTTTTACAATTGAAAACTACAACACTGACCTTAATAAATACAACAGATTTGACTTGGGGTCTGAAATAGCAGCGAGTTATATTATTCACATTGTCACGACTGGAATGCTCAGTCACTTAATTTTCTATAATAGTTGTAATTTTCTATAAGAATTGAAAATTAGTAGGTAAGTGAGATGGGTTATAAAACCTATTAGGCTTTGATGCATAAACCAAAATTTTTTTTTCTATCCACAAGTGACAGTTATTAGTAAATCAACACTAAAACCTCCTCAAATCTATTTTGTGTGTTAAACAGGAATTTTGGTTCCGCTAAAATTGTGTAGAAACAAACTCCACAATGTCATTTTTGTTCAGCTATTGTGTCATTTTTGGCTTCTTTATTATGTTCCTGTAATACTTTGTAAGCCTACGCTAACAGTAATGAACTAGGTTACAGATCATCTTAAGACATCATTCGTTATTGAATTTGAATTCTGCAATCAGAATACAAAAAAGAATACATGAAAATTATTGAACTACATTTTTATTACATTAGTAAGACAGGGTTCCAGAGAGCCGAGGAAGATTGGAGAGCCTCAGAACCCAAGATGTTTGATGTCAGATGTGATGATTTCACAAACAGCAGTGATTTGGGAGCCATGTCATCTGCTGGTGTTGACCACTGTTCAAAGTAGATTTATAGTAGCAAGTCCAACGCTTGTGTAGCCAGCCAAAAAAACATTTTAGAGCAATTCAAGCTTTGCTTTTCGGATGAGCTTTGTTGAGATGCTGACTCCATTGTGCAGCAGAGCTTGCCCCCTGACTACTTTTAAATCATAGCAATATCTGGTTTAGAAACTATGGTATCATTGTTCTTGATTGACAAGCAAATGTCCCTGACTTAAACCCAATGGCACAGTATTTACATGAAGATTAGATATCAGACACACCCTGTGCATCTCAGGTGTGATCACAGCAATGCCACATTGCAATAAAGAAGTATTTCATGCAAAGGAAGCTCAAATTGCATTGATGAGATATATAGTACATTTTCTATAGCTGACATTTCTATATATATATTTTTTTCCAGTTTTCTAAGACACTCATAATCACGTTTGTATTATGTGTAAGACAAACACTAAGGAAATTAAAAATCAATAAATAATAATAATAATAGTTTTAAAAAAATTAAATAATGGCCAACATTGATAAATGAGAAGGATGTTCCATTATTTGAAGTTAAGGAATTTTCTTCCAAGTATTCAGAATTGTTCATAGTTCACACAACCTGTGGCTGCAGTTCCTGTATATGCAACCTTGGTAAAATACATACATGAATAATATTACATTGTAATCAAGCATTTGGACCCCACACAGTCTCCATTACTATAGAGAATAGCTTTCCGAATCTCTTTAATAACTGACTCATTGGTGTGAATCAACAATTTAACCCTAATAAAATTCATTCACACAATTTATGCCAAAAATTGTATTATTGATATGTCTACTTCAAGTCTTTACAGCAGTCTGAGTCCCTTTGAATATCCGAAGTACAGTATGAGGCGGTGGGTTGCACATCATTAACGCTCTGGTACTTCTAAAAATCAGAGCTTCATTATAATAAGATGGATTGACATTAGTAAAGAAAAAAATTATAATTAATTACAAAGGAGGAGGAATCTGCAGGGATGGTAGTGTGCATGGAACAAATCAGGTCTGATTGGGTGGAAGGTCACTGAACTCGTGGAGACTGTTAGTCAGTTGTCCTCTCCCACTTTAATCTGTCCAAATGAAACTGACAGGCCTTCATGTTATCGTTGGGGGTAGAGTTGTGAAGAGGGTGAAGGGTCAGATATGAAATCAACTCAGGGATCTACAAGCAGCTCATTAAAATTAAATCTCTTATTAAAAGCTAATTGCCAATTTAGTGAATCTGGAAAATGTGACCAGTTCACATTGTACTCTTAATCTTTCTTTTTTTAACAGTTAGTGGAGAAGTCAACTCCTCCCCCACAAAACCGATGCAGATTACTGCATTTATTTTATGGGGTTCTATTGTGTTTTCCTCCTAATTTCAAATATCTAGTGGAGTGTTTCTCTTTTTTTTAATATTTCAAAAACAAGCCTGGTGAAAAATAAATAAATTAATTAATTAATTAACAAGCAAAAAAAAAAAAAGCTGTAAAAAAACGAAAAACAGAATCATTATACCATAAAATAAAAGGTAACCTTGGGTCAGGCCTCCAAAGAAAACACAAGAAATTATGGCAAGAATATCTTGCTGTTTAAAATTGAAAAATAAGTACAGCAACAAGATGATAATAAGAAACATTAAGAATGTATAAATAATCTTGTTGGCCAGAAATTAGGATGGAATAGGATGTTGGTAAGCATTGGAGGGAGGAAAAGAAAGCCAACTAATTACATGTCTTGTTCTGCCATGAGCTTCTGCTGTGTTATAATGACATTAAATGGGAAAACTGGCTCAAACAGCTGCCAGTACTCATAATGACAGTGAATGGCATTGGGCACTAATTAGAAGTAACTTCAGTCAGTTCTCCTGAATTTTCGGTGAAAAAGAGAGCTACTGGTTTGAAGTAACTTAAGCCCTGCTGGGTCTTTCCTTCCTTCCTGCCTTGTGGAAGCGGGTCATTTCTCTTGCTCCTGGCAGGAGGAGTGGAAATGAACGCCAGAGTGACAACTTAACCAGCCAACATCCAGACCACCAGGCGCAGAAAAGGACGAGAGCTTCCAGCATCCACAGCAGAGAGTCATTAATTTCTGCAGAGCACCTCCTGGCAGACTATCTGCTTACTGACTCACAAAAAAGGACATACGGTACATACAACACACATGTGACCCGCAGGCAGAATATAAACAACGTGCGAATCAGTAACATAGAAGCTTTTTATCCACTCATTTGTACATTTGCTGCAATATTTGCTGCCGTTGTTCTGTGGAGGTTCCCATTTAGACTGAGCTTTAGTGATAGAAAGGATGTCCGCAAAGTCGACTCTGCTATGCATTGGTACACCAAGGAGTATGTGGGCCACTCTGTAAATACAAGGTATCCAGTTCTGCTCCAGAACAAACCTAAATCATGTTACCTTACCAGCTATGTTTCAATGCAAATCATATTTTAAGTCGGGTTTTAACAGAGGTTACGTCAGACGTTTAACTTTTTTCTAAAATAATACAATTTAAGATATTTTTTTCTGTGAAACTGAAAAGAATATGACAACCCTTTCTCAGCTGCATAGACCCATTAGTGTTTTGTTTTATTAAAACATTTTTTTTTTTACTTTCTATTGACCCAAATGCAGGTACACATGTAATGTAGTAATAAATTAAATCCTGTTTAAAAACAATAACGGATTTTTGAACTTTAAATTACTTGATGTAACCAAAAACTGGTGGAACGGCTCCAGCTGGAATCTAAAGATAAGCAAGCTTAGACTTGATTTCAGGAGATTTTGTTTTGAGGACATCAGTAATCCCACACAATTTTGTATTTCCTTTCTTATTAGGTAAAAGTAGGACTGTAAAATTCATTTTTAATCCAAGAATGAAAAAGTAATAAGATGTATTAGAATGTATCAAAAATCCAAGTGAACGGGTGAAAAGTTATACTTATACTAAAGAAAGTAGAAATATTTGTTAATTATCCATTAATATTTAGTGTTGTCCTTAAATATTAGCGCCGCACAGTTTTTCATAATGTTTCTTGTGGGGTTGTTTCCGTTCATTGATTTAAAGTTGCCCGGTTTCACAGTCTCAAGTGAGGAATGTTTAATGGAACCCTCGTATTGGAAATATGACCAGCATTATGGGAGGTAAGTCAGTAAGAGCTCAGTTTACACCTGCACATACATGCACATGAACCCGGGGCCCTGCAGGTCTAATGGGCTTAGAGCAGTATTAATATATGTGTTTTGGGAACTTAATTACTTGTCTGTGTGTGTGCGTGAAGGAACAATTTATAACAAGCTCCCGGCAGCTCCGCTTTCCTCAGCGAGCTTTCGTTAAATTGGACGATTACTCACTCGGATGGTAAACATGACACGCAATAATTGGCGCTTGCAGATTTTACTTATTAGTATGATGTATCGATCTATTTTGCTTTGCAAACACAGGCCACGACTGAAATCTATAACCTCAGTTTCCTGCTGGTTGTCTCTTGTGAAAGGTCAAAGAAGAAGTGAGAAAGTATATTGCATGTTGCTTTAAGCTGCAATCACTCTGCTGTCTCCATTGTCCTCAACTGTAATCAGTGTTTTATGAACCTCTTACTTTCTAAGTATTTATGCTTTCAGCAAAAATTCATACAAATAGGATGACTGATGAATACCTTCTACTCAAAGCAAAGGGACAAAATAATTAGTAATCTCCTGGGGCCACATAGGTGTTTGACATGCCAAAATGTCTACTGCTGGACGTCCCTTCCGTCTGTAAAGGTCTTACAATTTAATTTTCCTTATATCTATGGATTCCCCGAAGCTGCTGTAAGGAATCACAGAGTGATGGTAATTTCAAATGTTTGTACAGCATTTTATGAATATTAGACTATAGAAAATCAAGTTGTTAAACCCTTAAGATAGTGTTGTGAAACTATTGTGAATGGTTTTTACTTTTATCTTTTTTACTCAATAACAAAGTCTAATTCACTTCTCAGTCCCATTGACAGCCGAAAAACCTGGTCAGCTACAAAATCACCACAGGAGAGATAATATTAGCTGTCGGTAGTAGCTCCAGTTGGTAGAGTAAGGAAAACCCCATGTGCTTAGAAAATATATTGCAATAAACATAGGGACAATATTATGACATCCGTTAAACGTTCATGTTTTCTTTTTTACTTTTGTTAATTCCCTGGCCTTGTTTAAAAAAGTCAGCAAACACTTAAGAGAGACTTATACAGAAAGGAACATAAAGAAAGTTGGTTAACTCTACAGTTGTGTTTGTAGAGCCGAAGTTAGGAAGCAGAAATGTATTAAAATCTCAACCGTTCATTTAATCTGAGCTACTTTAATTCTTACCTTTTTTCATTTTGAAAATTAACTAAAGTGTCAAGTAAACTATGTTTAGCTGCTTTCTCACATATAATAGTTTATATGGCAATACACATCGTTTAAGTTTGAGCTTCCAAAATACAAACTACAATATTATATTTAGGAGTGGCCACATTCTGTGTTGTATTATTTAATCTTTCTTTAAAATAATGACTGATAAAATCTACTCATTCATGCAGCAGGTCAGATATGATTCCAACAGTCCCAAAATCACTTTGAGTCCCAGATTTGATTTCCAGCTGTGTCAGTTCTCCTACAAGAAACATGCTGCTCTAATCCTGATGGATGAGAGTTACAGCCCTTTGTTTTGACAGAAAGATGGATTTTCCTTCTGCAGCGCATTATACCTGATCTTCACAAACTGACACAGGGGAGGGAACCTCTGTTTATCAACCCTCAGCCTCTGCTCATCCTCTGCTGCTCCAGCTTAGAGAAATTAATAAAGAGAGCAGAAAGGCACGGTGGTTAGAGTTGGGAAAGGTGGCAGCTTCGATTAATGATGGTCGAGCTGCAGGGTGGCTCACCTGTCACGCCCCCAAATCCGTCCCCAGAAACGCCAGAAGGAGCTCAAGACAGGCTGATTCATGACCTAGCAGGCCAAAGGCTCTCCAAACAATGTAAGGATAAAGTATCGTCATCTTTAAAGCCCTCGTTGGTCCGTTCTGTCCGTTTAATGCCTGACACCACATTATTTCTCCTCCAGTGTCAGTTCTGCTGTTCTTCCATGGTTAAGAATCGAATCCAGAACTGCAGAGCCTACTGACTGGACACTGCTTGTAAAAAGTAAGACGACAGTAAAGCTGATTGCATAACTCCTGTCAAAAAAGGAGGATAATATCATTAATGATGTTTATGTATGTACATTTTTAATCTGAGATGTTTTTTTTCTGTGCCTCAGCTTTTCTTCAGTCCAGACAATGTTGATTTTTTGTTCAGTTGCACATCTGTCACCAACATAACAGATGTGTGGCATTAGTTCTTTGTCCCGCCAAGTTCTGTATCCATCTCTGTTTGTTTGCTTGTTAGGGATTTCACGCCAGATGTCAGAATGTTGGATCTTTGGGTCTTCAGCCAAAAAAGAAGTGATTAGTTTTTGGTTTTGATCCAGATTTTTCTTTCTCTAGGATGAAGTGAAGACTTTCTCTCTCATTTGCTAGCAAACACTGGGAAATTTAACATTTAACAAATTTATATAATCATTAAATATAAAAAACTTTGATTAAAGTGTGCTTTTCAGATTTATAGAAATATATATATGTTGCATAAAAATGGAAAATTACATTATGAATAAAATACAATGTTTAAGTACATAATCCATTATTGATATTTTTGACCATACAAAATTATATCTGTGGAATGACAGTAAACCTCCACTTATTTATAAAAATTAATCAAAGGTAGACCTAACTTAGGTCCTATGTTAACTTCATGCATTCTGAAATTTGTGATAGTAATGGGTAACATGCTTCTATTTCAATAACAGCAAAGAAACTAATTGTGATTACATTTAGGAAGGACCCACTCTAAGACTTTTAAGACAGCTGGATTTGTATCTTTTTTTTCAAACACACGCAGTTCTTTCCCCCAACACACAAAGATGAGTAATTAAGGTGATTGACGCTAGGAATTATGATCTTTGTATTTATGTTTTTAATTTGAATTAAGCAGTCTGAAGCTCACTTACTGATGTGCTCTATGATTAAATTCATTATATGATTTATCATTCAGCTTTGGAAAGACTATAAAATGGGTAAAAGTGTAAAAACATGATGAAAACCTTCTGATAGATTGGCACTTCTGCAGTGGTTTAATCTCAAAGTATAGAAAACGTCTTAAAGAACTCCAAGTAAATTTATAATCAATAATACATCCATCTATCCATTATATAACCTGCTTATCCTTGTGAGGTTGCAGGGGTTTGCTCGCCCCCCTCTCCAGCTTACAATGGTCGAGAGGCAGGGGTTCACCCTGGCTATCTTGCTTGGCAAGAGTTGGAACAACCAAATGGTGCATCTGCTTCACAACTATCCAGCCACCCTATGTTACTAGCAACCACCTAATGGGAGGCCCAAGTAGGAGATGCCCATCAGAAAGCCTCGAAATTTTAGAAAGCTCACTTGAAAGTCCCCCTGAAAGGCATGCTGGGAAAGCACACACAGATCATGCAAGCATGTGCCGGTTCATTCTGCGGGTTGCTGTTAGTAGCAGTTCCACACGCACGTAGAAGCAGAGTTTGAGCAGTAAAAGTGCTGCCTGCAGCTTTTTCAATCTGGGTCATCACATGTTCAACACACATACAAGTGCTCTCTGCAGAGGAGGGTCATTAGATCAAGCAAGTGTTCTGTGGATCCATCAGTAAACTAAGACAGTAGTAGTGGGAGGATCCTAGTCCTTGCAGCTCATCAGTCTCACCTTTAGTTTTCTGAAAAAAACATCAAATATGCAATTTATTGAGGACTGTATGGTAAATTAAAAGTACCTTTGAAAATAACAAACTTCAAGGTTAAACACACGATTTAATTAGGTAATATTTTAGTATTAAAATGGCTTTGTTGGTAAGATTTAGTATTCTAGTACAAAATATCTTGATTTTATGTGATTTTAGTCAAAAGTCGTTATAATTAATGACTTTTATAAATTGTGAAAGTAATGGGTAACATGCTTTAATATCAGTAAAAGCAAAGGAACCAATTGGGATGGGTGAACTTGGAAGGACCCACTCTGAGACTTTTATGGTGGATTTGTATCTTTATAGAATTGCATTTATTTACATTATATATTCATGCAGGTTTGAAAACATGAGTTATTTAATCTGTGTGTGTCAAAGTGCTTAACATTACAGTACAGTTAAGTTACAAAATAAGATCACGAAGTTAAAGAAAATTTATTAAAACAAATCCATTGACTATATCTGCTTATAATTGCAATGTGTCAGGGGATCTGGTGGCTATCACTAGAGGTAAACGGAGCAGAGGTGGGGTAAAAGGCATATAGGGAGTTAAAGCAATCAAATGATGCCTTTGTGACATTTTAAGTTTTGGGGGATCATAGATAAAACTGATTCCATGAAAAACTGCACAAATGTTTAGTAAAGTATAAAATACTACATGATTTATATATATATATCAAGGAATCAAGGAATCAAGGAATCTTTATTTGTCATCACATCACATGTGGTACATGAGGTGGGACGAAATTCTAATCCCCCGGTCCAGTTTACACCCTGATAGCAATTTTTAATAATGTAATAAAATATAAGAATATAAGAACTATGCGAGACTAGGATTTGAGCTACACAGAATCTACAATATGGACACAGAATCTACAATATGGGAATTCGGACATAGCAGCATTGAGGATCGGAATGCAAATATATAATAAATTATAAATTATAAAGAACCATACGAGAAATATGATTTGACTCCACAGAATATACAATATGGACACGGAATCTACAATATAGTACTTCGGACATAGCAACAATCAAAATTCGGAGTGCAAGTGACATATTAATTGACATTATATAGGGACATTTTAAAGTGAAACATTAAAGTGAACCATTACAGTGACATTTTAAAGTGACATTTTGAAGTGTGATATTAAAGTGAACAGTGCCGGTTAAATGAGAAAGTGTTTTTCAGTTCTAATTGTCCTTGCGTGTGTTTGAGAGTCTCACAGCTTCCGGAATGAAGCTGTTTCTCAGTCTGGTTGTTTTACACTTGAT
>JAVLVB010000433.1:2097590-2115090 GCA_032876305.1 Orestias chungarensis | reverse complement strand
ATATATATATATATATATATATATATATATATATATATATATATATATATATATATATATATATATATATATATATATATATATATATATATATATATGTATATATGTTTCCTGTTTTCATTATTTGAAGGACCAACATGGCACACTAATTTCTGCAAATGTTCTTCTGAAACTCTGATATTTTCAGAGAAATCTGTTGAAACTAATTATTTTGAATATTGGAAATAGTGAAAAAAAAATCATACAATCTGAAACCTTGAAGGAAAATAGGGCTTGACTGTTGACATGAGAATAATTTGACAAATACTGAATTAAAAGGAGATTCTGAAGGGCAATTTAAAGGATATAATTTGTATACTTTTGGAAACTGTGAGTGGGGCCAACATAGGTGAGATCAGTTTTATTAGACTGTTTGATATCTTTACAAAGGGTGCAAGGAAAGCTCTTGAGAAACTTCAGTGCTGTCAGATGTGCTTTGCAGTCTGTTCGGTGTAAAATCACTACATCTGTCACTGTTTAATTGTTCGATGTTTGTTTTGTATATGCTATGATTTAAAGCTGGAAAGTATTTACATAAATAGTTTCAAATTTAAAAATACTTTGTCTGTGTTTCTCTGTGTCTCTCCTCCCTCTGTTGGCTTCAAACGTCTTCACTTTTGTAAGTTTAAAGTAGTTTCAGAATGTTTTTAAGCGGAGGTTAAAACTTATATTAGCTTCTGTGGCTTACAAAGACAAAGGTCAGACATAACGGTACATCAGGGCTTTACTTTAACTGTTTTAACTTACACTCCAATTCTTTTTTTTGTTTTAAACTAAATGCATAGAGGTATATATGGTGGTAACTTAGTAACCTGTAGAGCAAAGTTGTAACACCAGCACATTATGCTATTGTCTTAACAATATACTATGTTTCTTTCAGGTCTTTAATCAAATAATATTTTTTAATACAGTAGATATGTTTTAAACAACATCCTGGAGCTGCAGTTAACAATTATTTGGTTGTCAATAAATCGTTTAAAAAGCTAACTGAAATTATTTTCATCCACCCAAAGCTTTCTGCAGCAGCACTGTGTTTTTCTAAATGTATTAAGATACGCTCAATATCACTGACATGAATTTAAAGTATAGACCATCTCAAATAAGCTAACCCCAATAAACCTCACTGATACGAAAATGTTTTGCTTATAGTACTTAATAAAACGTAAGAAAATATCTTAATTGCTTAAATCGGTTTGATTTTATTTATCTATGTGTTTTTAGTTTTTGTCACTTATGTATTGAGTCTGAAGTTTGAATTCAACCCGCCTCCTTTATATTCTAGCCCTGCTTCGATCCTGGCTTTTTTATTTTAGTGATCTTCATTGGCCTCCTTTTGTCCCTTATGAATACACCACTGATTATCAGTTTTAATGGTGGACTATAAGCCCATTAGAACATGTATACTTTAACTATTTTGAATACAACACACTAAATTAAAACTCAGATATGGAGACGTGCGGGGGTAAAACTGCAAAACAGATTATTCAGCTCACTTTTCCCAACCTGATGGAGTACGTTTGTGCAGAACACTCCAAACCCCACCTCACACAGAGGTTTAGTTGGACGTAAATGATGACACAGCTGAACCTTCATTGTAACTTGCAGGTTTGAATGAAACATAGCGAGCGCAATCCGTGCCCAGGAGCCCAAGCAGGGTCTGGAACAACACATTTGGCTCCAGCCAGCTATAATTCCTATTGTATCACCGAAAAAAGTACTGCAAACATAGCAGACGGTGTGGTGCATTCATTGTATTAGAAAATATTAGGTTAGGAATGTTTAGAGTTGCCAGCAGGGGTGTAACCCCATGCCATCCCAGTAGATCACTACATCAGTGGTGTCTTCCTTTTATGATTTAGTTTATAAAACATATGAATTCAATATGGCATGAATTAACTGGTAATCTAGAGTTGGTTTCCAAACAATAATGTAAACTCAAATTTAGTGTCATTCCCAGATCTCATCTGAGAGTTTATGTATTTTCCAAAGAATATTTTTATATTTATTTTTTAATACTTGTGGTAAACGTTAGGTTTTCGTTTCACTTACAATGTTTTCTATATTCCTCACATCACCTGAGGTCACAAGATATAAATCCAGCCTAAAAACCTGTGTACCCCTGACAACAATATGAAGTGTGTAATTGTATCTAGGTTTGAAGGCACTTCTATCCATTACACATCTAGTATGTGATGAAAGTGCCTTATTTGGGACCAACTGTGATACAACGGAGATAATGAGCAGAGATGGAATTGCTTGAAGAATAATGGTTTATTGAATGGAAGTAACTGTTCATAAACAGGGAACAAAGTGATGCGGAACTTACCAGGGATGACGCGGAACTAAGACTAGAAAGTAGACAAACGGAATTTTGAAGGGGAACGCGGGAAGTACAAACGTGAATGAACAAAAACAATATAAATAAATAAACCAGAGGAAGAACACTGGACGGGAAAATAAACAACAAACTAATAACAATACCGAGCAACGCCAGGGGAACCAGAGGCAATGAAGAAACAAAACCACTGAGGAGTTAAACTATTAAAACAACAAAGAAGGACGCAAGCGAAACCGGAGACAACAAATACTAAATCTAAAATGGAATAGAATTATATAAGCATACCTAGAAAACAAAAAAAAGTAGACAAAAACAAACAAAAAGAACATGAAAAAAGACCTTAAATATATCTAAACCATAATAAAGGTCATAAAATCATTAATTATGAAAATACTTAATAAAATCACAAGAAAATAATGATGTCCTGAACAAAATACGACACAAACATGGAGTGAAAACAAATAAGTCAGATGCAAGGCTGGAGGTTTATCAGAAATAATATATGTTCATACTTCATTCATCCTTGATATTTTATACGTAGATTTTGCTGCAAATATAAGTAATGAAAAATGATCTCTGTTTGCAAACCTATCTGTTGAGTTTAATTCTGTAAAGTTATGAGCCCCACTGGCTCTCTGTTGGTGGGCTTGCACGACACTTAATTAAACAAAATAAAATAAAATAAACACTTGTTTTAGACATACGCTTAGCATCAAATTCATCGCTCAGAACACGCAAAGAAAAGAGGAAACTGCTAAAATTTGTTGCTTATTATTTCCCTGTAGCAACAGCACAACAAACTTAAGGCTAATGAGAGGATTTATTTTATTTTATGAATGTCAGATCACTCCCCACACATATACCTTCTGAAATAGGTAGGTGTTAAACAACGTCTGAACTTAGTTATTTTTCTCTCTCTATACCTACCAGTCATTTCAATTAATATCCGTATACATTATCTTTCCTTTCTCTTTCCAGCATTATTTTTTACCATTAGTTTAATAATACATAATTGCATTTTAAAGAGGTAATACATTATAAATTCACATAATCGGTACTGCCACTTCACTTGTGGCATAAATCTTTGTCAGATTAATGTTCATTTTAATAAGGCTTGTTCACAGCCTGTTGAAGTAATTAAAATGAATCGAACCTGTTGAATAAAGTGAGGTAATGAATTATAGGATTATAATAAAAATATTTAATCATGACGCTTGATGTCGACAAAAGCAGCTATTATTAAACTGTTTGTGAACCCCGCTTGATGCAGTAGAGGAGAAGGTGGCGAAAGAAGTAACCTGTTACTCATAATTCAAATGGACAAAAAATTTTTTTTATAGGTGTTAAGTGGTGGAGGTCTATGAGGGATTCAGAGTCCTGATGGATAAGTTAACTTATGCAAATAGTTATTGCTGTTTGAGGCAAATTTGAAGAAAATTTATAAAATTATTTAAAAAAAAACTAATATTAGACTTCAAAAATTGAATATGTTGCATTGTTAAGTAAATTTTAAAGTAAAGAAAATGCCTAATTCCTTATCTTAGATGTAATTATATAAATCTGGACAAGGAAGGGCAATCTAAATTCTGGTTTAAAACATAAAGAAAAACAGTTTTGCAGAATCATTTAATTTCAGTATTAAATTTGTGTTATTGCGTGTGAATAAATATGGGTTATGAAGGAAGAAAAAATGGTATTGCTTTAGTAGCACACAATAAACGTCTAAAACAGATGTCAATTTAATTTCTGTTTTGTTAGTCTAACAAACTCAATGTGGCAATGCTTTGTTAGAGGCTTCAAGCTGAAGCAAGTATTACATGAATGGAGGAAACTTTAATTATTTTCAACAGTATGCAAGTACAGTAATAAAACCGAACACGTGCAAATGTGCTCTTCTTTGTTTGAACATTGAACATGAGAAATAACCTTTAGCTGGTTGGGTAGATCAATTGCACAAACGCATGTACAATCTTCTTAAAAATTGCTTTCATAGCATTCCATTCCATGGATATATATCCAATTTTTACAATCTTGTTGCAGTATGGGGTGACTGTACTGTAGGTAATTACCTGTTACTGATAATAAATTTAGTCAATCTCCCTTTAAAACTTTCAATCAATCCCTTTAGAACGTTTTTACATTTGTGAAGGAGCTGTAGCAAGTCGATACGGTATCTAAGAGAGAGGGGAAGTATCCCTCGAACAACATAAAAAAATAATTTGGAGATGAGAGCGGTGCACTGGGTGAAGGCAGTTTTGCACATGTCATGTATTATATCAAAAATCTTTATATAATTTTACCTTCAGATCATTGGCCATGTGGTTTACATAACAGGGGGTTTTCAAATTCAAATTTTAAATCAGATTTTACCTTAAAGAACGAGTCACTGAATGTTCTGTACGTCATAAATCATACAGCCACATCACCAGGGGATTTCTACTACATATTTACATTACTAGTTAATCTAATTTCACTTTGAAAGGTCGCCCATGATATAAAGTGACATCTCCTCCTGCTAGCACCTTTGCCCTGCCTTGAAGATTAAAAAAATCCTCCCCCTCCATACAGTACTCATTTTAGTCAGGTCCTTCATCATTGACTACTTGCAAAGCAGGGCTGGCAAACACCAACATTCCAGATGCTCTGTCTGGCATGTTTGAGACATCTTCTTGGTTCAGCACAGTATAATGAACTGAATGGGATATTCTAAGATCTGTCCAAACCTTGATATCTTGCTGAGGAGGTATTTTAATCAATGTGATGATATGTTGTAGGGTTGCACCTAAAAGATCTAAGACAATGTTCTGGGAATCCCTGATTTAAAAGAATCAACCCACGCAAGGCATGTACACTGACATACGATTAAAGGCAATTTAAAGTTAGCATTTTTCCCAGTGGGATGAAATCCCACCCCCCTACTCCCCACAATGTCATCTTGATTAGTTTATGTCACATACCCATTTATAAATACCAATTTGATCTTTTAAGATTGCAGCACGTTTTGAAATAATGTTTACCATCTGATTAACAAGCAGATAAAGTATTCTAAATCATAGGTAGACCAAAGTACAGATGTTTATTAGATACAAAAAAATAAATCAAAGAGGGACCTTAAATAATGCCTCCCTCAAATGGAAGTTTTCAGTGTATATGTCAAACAGAAATTATAAATTGTATTTTTTATTTATTTATTTATTTTAAGATGCTAACACGTTCTTTCAAAGTAATAATATGTTGATTTACTGCTATACGTAGAATTAGATTGATTGCTTTTAAATTCATTTTGTATAATGCAAATATTCTGAAAGTACCACAAAGGGTCTGTTCAGATATTGCACATAATATTAGGCAATTCTTGCTCAACAAACATGTTGGTGTTTTAAGAGTGTCCCCTAACCCACAGGCAGAATCATTCCAAAAACAAAGACTAAAAATGTTAAAATGCTTATTTACAAATTAGCAACGATTTTCAGCTGCTGGTAGATCCAGAACCAAGGACAGGCAGTTTACAAGAAGAACAGAGGCTTGATTTGGAGGGGCTAAGCGGTATTTTGGTTACATTTAGCATAACTAGAAGATATTAGGCTCACTCTTCAGAAGTTGGAAGATGGTATTGAAGGAAATTGCAAAGTCAAGGACATCTTTGTACCTATTGAAGACCTAGATGGAAAGCATCGCAAGAGGAGACTTGAGATCTGGAAGAATAATGAACAGAGCATTTTTTGTTTCTTGAAATCCAAAGAAAACAAGAAAGAAATTAAGAGCTAAGTAAGATTCACATAGTTCTCATATGGTCATTTCTTAAGAGCTACAAACAAGGAATATGTTCACTCATTGCCTCTATTGACTTCTCTGGGGGTTGGAAAGTTTGTTCCATCACTTTAAAAGAAAAATGTTTATAAGTGTCTCACAACGTTTTTTAAGAAGTTAATATGGCATGTTTGCTGACACACTTGGGATCATCACCTTGGTTTACTTTGTTGTATAGCCAGTGGTTACATCAATGTGCTCTTTTGCTGTGCCTCTCCTCCAATCCGTCTTCATCAAACTGAAGTCAGGAGATTTTTTTCAACTGATCCACCCTAAAAAAAACTGTTCACGTTCTATAATTTTCTCAAAACTCTTGTTTACTTTTTAAGGCAAAAACAAAATATGAAAGCATAAACCAAATGAATACAGATGCATAAAAAATACAGAAGAGTTTAAAGTATTCTTACTGGAAACAGGAAAAGGTTGCATTATTTTGATGGATTTTAACCAAGACAGAAACATGTTACCTTTAATGAGAATTCTTTTTTTTTTTTTTTACATGTTATGTTTTACATAAAAATGTCTCTAAATGTTAAAAATATTTTATCATACAAAAACGGTGTAGTCATTAGATTCTAAGAATCTCAAGAACACAGTATGTGGAACAGAATGTTATTTAGTTCAGTCTAATTTGATTTAAAGGTATTTCCTACAGTCTAGGCCAGAAAATGAAATTTTTACAACTGCACCAGTAGGTATGTTCAAGGTCGCATTTTGCAAGTTTTTTCATCGCCACTCTTGCAACATTCAGCTGAACAAATATTTTAACTCAATAAATTTAATTACTTCAGGTGAACAATTTGCTGTGGTCTAACCAGTTCATGTAGATCTTCTTCTGTCTTCATTTGTCTAAGAACAAATGTAACATGAATAAACTCAGCAGTACATGCTTTATATCATTTTCAAGCTTCCAGGCTGTAAAAAGTCCTTTGTTGTTTGGAAAAACTGCAGGAGTGAACAAAGATGGAATCCAGGATTTCTATAAATACAGAGAAACCTGATATGACTCAAATCTATTGACAGCCATATGGGATGTAACAAACTCAATATAATGAATACTGTATTTTTCCAGTGAAGGCGCCAAAGACCAGTCGGCCATTTACACCTTGGAGGAAGTCTTTGACCTGCGTTAATGCATAGGAAGTGAATTTATCAAAAGCAGAAGGAAAGAGAAAACAAGGAGAAAACAGCAAGACAACTAACGATAAGTTGATTTGTGCAGTGGGATTGATTACAGTGGAATGTCTATTTCTCTGCTGAACACATTAATGTCCCGAGCTTCTCAAGTGGTTCAGCTTCCAGACAAGCCCTTGTGTGTTGATTTATTACGTTGCCTTGGTCTAATTACTGGGGAAGTGGGGCAGCAGAATGAAGGAAAAAGATACTGCCTACTGAATAAAACTCACCGCAGATAGATTTAATTTGCTTTATGCTGAACCATAAAGACTGCAGGGGAAAAAAAAGGAAGTTGTTTCTGAAATGGCTTTTCTTTTGTCTGTTTTGTATGTCATTAACATATTCATATCTATGACAACAAATTGTCTTTCTTCATTAGTAGAAACAAATATTTTGTAATTTTTAGGCTTTCCACAAATCTTGAAGTTTCATTTTGTCTTGTTGTTTGACTTGGAATCACTCAAATTTCAGTTGAGGGTAATTCAGCGAAAAAATAATTACTAAGCATTCTTGTGAGCATACCCATTCCAGAATTATTAGTGCTATTTTTACAGTAACACTCGAATACAGTGTCTTTTGAAGTTCTTGTTTCCAGGATGCATGAAATGCTTCTTGGAAATCTTTGTGTCCTATTTTTATGGAAACTAAAATGAAAATATAGGGACTAGTAAACCAGTGACCAGCCAGTTTATGGTTGTTATAAAAGTTACATTTTTAGAAGTAGCATGTTTAAATATACACATTCCAACTTGAGAGTCCTTATAATATTATCATCATAATGTGTGAAACCATTCGTTTTATAAAAAAAAATAATCTTATTAAAAGTAAAAAATCACCCAGCATGTGTCTGACTCTTTAAGTAAAAAAATATTGTGTATGATTAACATTTGATCCACTGATACATGACCGATTTTGCTTAGGTAGTTCATAGAACTTTAGAAATATTTTTGTTAGGAAACTGTAATGTGGAATGTGCTTATTTTGTGCATTACAATCTTACTTGCTAAAAAAACAACTTTTAGGTGCAATGTTTGACCTAATGTCAAAATTATTACACCTTCTTTAAGGTCAAAATGCCATCTTTAAATACTTTTTAGAGATATTCATCCTTTTGTGTTTGTGGCAATTTCGAAACCAAAACACTCAAGAAGTATAACCTAAATAGCTACATGTGAAGTTCATTCTTGCACCACCAGTGACAATCAAATAACTGGATGTGTTTTTGGCATTTTGTAATTTTTAAGCTGAAAATATAATTTGTTGTTTATTATGTATGCACTGCTTTGTGGTTTGGGTCAGGTCTCTTTTTTTATGAATATCAGTGAGACTTCCTGGACAAATAAATGTTAAACTAAATTTAAAATAAAAGTCGAAAAAGTACTTTCTAAGCCAAACATCATATATACACAGCCACTTAGTCAGATAATCAAGGATAAGTTGGGGACCCCCCTTGATATATTTAAAACCCATGAGGACCTAAATGAAGCCCTACAAATTATTATTTTCTGACATATCGATAAATTTGAGGTGTTCATCCAGGGTAAAAAGGTCTTAATTATACATTCCAATAATTTGACAAACCACTGCTTCACAATAACATCCCCATTTTTACTTAACAACACTTAATCATTAAAGTAATTTGCATCATGCTCTGTTGTTTATTAATATTTTGAGTGACCAATTACCAGCTATGACCAAAGAAATCTTTGATCAGTGTACTAAATGTTTAATCAATACATCCCTCTACTCTGGGAACATCTGCACCACCTGAGACTTCTTATCTAAATTTTTTTCTCACTTCCTCAAATTTGGTCAGTAATAGAAAAGATACTGGGGAGAGTTAAAAAAAATAAACAGTATATATTAATGACCAATGTCATGTGTAACAATATACTTAATTTATAAACATGTAAAGTTATATTACAGATGGAAAGCTTTTTAGGGAGAGACATAGAACATAAAAGTGCACATTTAATGCAAAGATTTCTAAACTACTCATTCATCAAAAAAGCTCGACAACCTTCTGAAGCACAAACGTTCTGCAAAAAAAAGCAGCAGATTGAAGTGCAGCACATTGAAGTGAAGCTATTTGAGAAATGAATTAAATAAAGCAGCTCTTTAACAGTTTTCTCTCTGGAGTTCCTGTCAAAAATGCCTTCAGGCAAATAACTTCATTCAAACTGTATCAAACTGGTTAAATAAAAAAAACAATTTTGTTCCAATTTACCTTTAGATTTGTGATGTTTTATTACTTTTTCTTTTTATTATTAATCATCATCAGAGAATCAATAAAGGAACAAATAGATTTCTTGCTGATTTGTCTTTCTGTGGGGATTTTCTGCTAAACAGATGAATGAACTTTATCCCATAAGAGATCTGTGCAATAACAGATGTGTTGATATGTTGACGACAGCTCTCAGAGAAAGCGAGAAGCAACAAGCTGCAAATTCAATGCAGATGCTAATACAATTTAGCATGGGAGCAGATTAGCTGCTTTTACTTTTGCTCACAGATGCACCGTCATGGATGAGCTGCTTTGATGGACAAGCGGAGCATGAACTGTGGACTTTGTGCACGTATGTTCATGAAAAGCACACTCAGAGTGTCCGTGGGGGCAATCACAGTTTCCTCATTAATCTTCACAGCCAGCTGCCCCAGTCTGTTTAATGCATAACTCTTTCACCTAGAGTCTAATTCAATGTTTTATTAAATATGTATTAAGAGGTTTTGGCGAATATCGTTTTTAATTTCAGCTACTTCTCCAGTTGGCCACAAGGGGTTACCAGTGCTCTTCCTCTGCTGGAGCTCCTTCCACCGAAGGTGCGTCCGGTTGGCGTTGATGAGCTGAGCTAGTATAAGAGGAGTGGTGGATCAGCTACTCGAGGCCTGGGTGTTTGTTTACTCCCGGTAAAACCAGTCTCAGTCCCAGTCTCTATTTGCTTGTTGAATTTTTGAATGTTTCTAGTTTTGATTTTTGTTGCCTTTTTCTAGTGTAGAGTTATATTCATTTGCTACTTTGTTTCCCCCCCCCCCAAGCCTTTAACCTACCTTGTGCTCACTTCAGGTTAGCGCCATCTCCAGTGCTCAAAGTCTTCTCAAGATCCATCTCTGGTTGCTCACCTCGATCTGGTCTCTCGGCTCCTCTTGGCTCAGCTCGGTCTGCCCACTCCAGCATAGTTCCATCTGCCGCACAGACCCCTGGAAAACTTCTCTACCATACCTGCTGAAAAGAACTCACCACTCACTCCTTCCTGGCTAAAAATATTCACTCCACATCAGTAAGATCATTCCGTTTATTTTCCCTCACCCGACACATTTTAAATAACATTAAATATCAAAGATACAAATGTTAAATAGAAACAACGGTCCATATCTCTAAACCTATTTTAAATTAAAAAGCAACCAATCACAAACTAAATCTGTATCCAAACAAATGGCACTACAAGGTTTAAACACCTCACATGATTTTAAGATTTAACCTGATGGTAATACGCAATTACATGACTTCCTGTTGTCACACAGTTGGTGTTCAGAATCTCTTGAAATTTATCATTTCTCTGTACTGAGATATTTCTGAGTTATTCTAAGTCCTTGGCATGTTAAAACACAAAATTTGTCTTTTCCTCAGGTTGTCAGGTGGTGAGAACTCTTTCTCCTTTAGTGATACAATATTTGTAAAAATGAGTCGCATTTTTGTAGCATTGGAGGTTAGGGTCCATTAGCAGAACTTGAGTGGCAGGGACCTTAAGTCTGTTGGGTGATGGTACATATGAAGCATAGTCCCAGAACCTAGCCCACCCTTCAACAACAACCCATGTGCATTTCCAATAGATTTCCCCCACTTTGACACAAATCTGCTAAAAAACCATTTTGGTAGTTGTTAATTCCGTAGTCAAAAATGTTGGATTAAAGAAACCAGCGATCATAGCCAAATCTTTGCCAGGGACCAGATTGGGCTACAACAAATGCTCCCTGAAACTGTTGGCTAATGATAAATTTTAACACATTAACATTGATTTTTAGATCTTACTGGTAGTAATGACATGTGGTTCGCTAATCTGAGGTCACTAAAATTAGTGAGGCTTTTGTGTGCAAGTTTTCCAAAACGATGTCAGACTGTAGTTTTCTCTGGTTTCCTGCCTGCCTGGACCATTGCTGACATGTTTAGTCACATCATGTCACTTAACCCCTGGGTATCTACTTGGTTAATGGTGTTAATAGATTTAAAATGCAATTCAATTTATTTTTCATTTTTAATTATTCAGCATTTTAGAAAAAACAAACTATGCATGGCAGTAACATAATTTCAAACCCTTCACAGATTGATCTTGTTGATCATCTCAGTATGTTCTTGTTACGTATAGCATTAGACAATGTGCCGACAACGTATATCCCTTAAAAAGTAAGATAATTGCTGTTAGTAGGTTGACAGACTGGCATACTTTGAAGCAGAACAGGTAGATAAATGCCTCAAGAGTTTTCCCATTTAACCAGGTATACTCCTTTATAAAAATCATCTCCGTGCCAATCTACAACAGCATATATTTTTTCATTATTAGCTGAGGAGACTTACAAACTTTTTTGTCTAAAATCATTGAAAAAAAAGCTAACTAACTAAGGGAGCATCCAAGCAATAATGAAAAATAAGAGTTTTGCTCAGCTCTACTGAAAGTCACTAAGAGTATTCTGATGGCCTAATGTTATTTTGTCTGTTCATAGAAAAGCGTGAACACTGCAGGGATCAAGCAAACAGCAATTGGCTGATTCAAATTTAAGTTGGCTGAAGATTCCACTTAGGTAATATTAAAGAAAAATCATCTTCAACCTCCAGGGTAACTTGTAGAGTACCACAGAGTTCCGTGCTTGGCCTAATTCTCTTCACTACAAACATATAAGCTTACCATCAGTAAAATTATCAGACAGCATGATATAATTTTTTTTTTTGTTATCCTAATTGCATTCAACCTATACTTTATAACATAAAATCCTGATCAGAGCAATCAGTTTGGTAGATTACAGGTAGGAATCCATGCTGAGTAAGCTACTCCTAAGCCTCAAACTGCAACTCTTCCCATATAATTCATCATACACATCATTGATCTCCAAATTACTTGCTATATGTATGTCATTGTTTCGTAAGGCTTCTGACCCACATACAGGAAGTAACTCGATTAACAGTTATGGAAATAATAAACCAGAGAGATTATGGCTGGTTGCAAATGGCAGATAAACAAGTGAATAATATCATGAGCAGACACTTGGGTTGTGCACAAGGAATGAGAAAAGATAAGGAAGCATGACAATTCTAAGCTTGAGGAACAGAGCTGGCTTTGGTTCAAAGTATTGGTACACTCAGGCACTGACTGGCTGCAGGACCGCTCCCATTATGCTGCCCAACTAATTACGGAAACCAGCTGCACCTGTAAGGAATCAATAGCCAACCCAGATAAACAACTTACAGGACGGTCTAGGAGGAAAAGCACAACAACACAACCCAGTCAAAAACCCCATTTCCTAACAATGTAATCTTTAAACTCAATTAATTGTGGTGAATTCCTGCTAGTAAAAATGGTATTAGGTAGACAAAGTATTGTATATTTAAAAAAGGTAGTTTTGTCAAACTAGGAAAACATGGGCACACAAAGAAACCATACGTCTTATCTTGTATCCTAAATAGATATATCTAATGCAGGCCTACATATAGACTTAAATTTGAATCACATCTAAAGGTGGTCCAAATATGGCCTTGACATTAAAATCACCATTGAATCTCAGATTGTAGTCTTTAAATGCAATGCCAAAGTAGAATGTGATCATTTCTTTTTAGCTAGTATTTTAGGGATAATCTCCTGCCATTATGTCTTCATAAGGGACCTACATCTTCTGCTCAGAGAGAAGTATTCTTCTGTAGGTGAGCTACAAAACAGCAGCCTTAAAAAAATTACGGAAAAAACTTATTGTTTTCAAACATCTTATTTTTGAGTTTATCAATCTCTAAATCCCTCTGGAAAAGAAGGGACAGGGAAGGGAAAAAAACAAAGCCAAGAAAAAAAAAGGCTTTTCACTTATCTTTAAAAGGAAAATATCTTAGATTAAATGGAGTAAAAAAGGGACATTGCTGAAAAACATTTGAATGGAATCTGAGATGGTCAGGAAAAAGCATGACAATTTAATTGTTACCTTTGGGATTTACTGTTCCCTGAGGGTTTCTGCCCAGCAGGCAACTTTATTCAAAAAAAAAAGAATAAAGATTTTTGGCACTTTTTGACAAGGGCACCATGCCTCCATCTCATCCTGTTTTATTTGTTTCTTCACCCTACTCCTCTCAATACCTCTCTCTCTCCTTATCCCTCTTGAATTTGGAGCTTGCTCGCCCAGTTTGGCACAGTTGGGTAAATCCAGCAGATGTTTTATCATTTTGTGTCTCTTTGTTGCCTACCAATCTTTCTCTTCCCTTCCTCCCATTTAGCGGTCTCTCCTGCTACAAAATGGATTTAGGCTGGGGAGTTAATGAGGTGATTTGCATCTGTCCAAAGCTGTTTGCTGTTGATTGTTTTGAGGAGAGAACAACTGCAGTAGGAAAAATGCCACCATCCCCTGCCTTCAAGAAAACATTGCAAGCAGATCCACAAAAAGTTGCAGTCAGACGACAGGTGGAATGTGAGCAATACATGGTATCCATAAAGGTGCAAATATTTAAAAACCTTTTCTACAAAATCCTCCTTCTCAGACAGAAAATGTCCAATTCTAATTTTATAGATGCCAACACCAGCATACACTTGGTGCATGGTAGGACATATACTTGCTAAGAAAGCAGACAAAAGACTTCTGCAGTAAAAATGTAATTATTTTATTTTTAAGATAATTTAGATTATCTATTAAAATTTGATGTCAGACAATTTACCTAAAAAAACTTTGCAAACCATCCTGGTCCCATTTGAAACCAGCACCTGAATGTTCTAACTGTTTGTGCCAACCTTGGTTCCAATCTGATGGGACTAATAAACTTTTTCACAGCACTATTTCACATCTACAGGGGTTGGGCAATAAAACTGAAAACACTGGTTTTAGACTACAATAATTTATTAGTATGGTGTAGGGCCTCCTTTCGGGGCCATTGCAGCATCAATTATTCTTGAGAATGATATACACAAGTCCTGTCTAGTGATACTGGTGGAGGAAAACGTTTCCTGACTTGCTCCTCCAAAACACCCCAAAGTGGCTCAATAATATCTAGATTTGGTTACTGTGCTGGCAATGCCAGACGCTCAACTTTACTTTCATGTTCACCAAAACAATCTTTCACTAGTCTTGCTGTGTGTATATTTGAATTGTCATCCTGATTCACGGTACTGCCTTCAGGATACAATGTTTGAACATTGGACGCACATGGTCCTCCAAAATGGTTTGCGTCCATCTAGCACAAGTATTGGGCTAAGGGAATGCCATGATATGGCAGCCCAAACCATGACTGCTTCACTCTGAGCATGCAACAGTAAAGGTGGATTCATCAGAGAAAAATACATGTTTCACATTCTCCACAGCCAAAGATTTGCGCTACTTGCACCATTGAAACTGACCTTTGGCATTGGCACGAGTGACCATGTTAGCACCCGAACATCCTTTTCAGACAGCTTCCTCTTGTGTCCACAGTTAATCCTTTTGGATGTGGTTCATCCCTCTTGGTGGTATGCTGACATTACCGTGGATATTGTGGCTCTTGATACATCACAAAGACTTGCTGTCTTGCTCACAGATTCACCAGCAAGATGTGCACCAACAATTCGTCCTCTTTAGAGGTCTGGTATATCACACAAAATGTTGAGTGCATTGGAATATTTTGAGCAAAACTGTGCTCTTAACCTGCTAATTGGACCTTCACACTCTGCTCTTACTGGTACAATGTGCAATTAATGAAGATTGGCCACCAGGATCATCCAATTTACCCATGAAACCTCCCACCATAAAATGAAAGCTGCTTCAGTTTCATTGTCCAACCCCTGTAATAGCACAGTATGATTTGTTATTAAATACCAAAAATAAGCTTTATGAGATTTGTGTTTTCATTATTAGTATTCTTTGAAAAAAAAAAAAAAAAAAAACAGCAATCAAACTGCCCGTATAGAAAGACCTAGACCCAAAATCTGTAAAATAAAGTATTTAATTTCCTATTTTGTCTCGTGTTTAAGTTGAACAACAGAATACAATAATTGTATATATGGCATTCATTATGGATAAAAATCCACATAGATATTAGCGAATACGATTAATTTGTTGAGGTAATAAATCTGAGATGAGCTGTTTTCTGGACGTTGGGAGCATTTTTCACATTTGTAATATTTCTGCATGTAAGGCTGTGTAATTAATCTGGCTGACGGGTGTCTGCTGTGCAGGTACAAACAGCCAAATAATGGGATCTGTTCAGGATGTGACGACGCCTGCTGTGCCATGAAGGGAAGAAAAGAAAAAACAAAAAACAGCAGGTGCTCACTAAACATGAAACTGAGTGGAATCAGCAGTTTAGAGCAGTTCATTCTGTGGCATCAGATAGACTGAGCAAAGGGAGCTTTTATTATTCTTATCCTGATTCTGTTTTCTTCTGCAGCACAGCTGGGATCTGGCTACGATTTAGAACAAGACTCTGCAGGGAAAATTGTGTTTATTGTGCCACCTGCCTGTAACACTCGAAATTGTACCTGCTTTTTGTTATTTTTGACATTAAAATTTGTTATTTCTTATCTCAATTTAGTATTATGAAAATTACAAACAGAGGAGGAGAACTTTTTTTCAAAATCTTTAGACAAACACAAAGACATCTCTTAATGTATTAATATTTTGTAAAACTACTCTTGTTTTTTTACACTTGAGGAGCGTTGTTCTCGTCAACGAGGACAAAATGATTTTGTTGATGATCCTTTTTTTCATGACGATAAGATCCTGACCAAAACCTGCCGACGCGTTTGTGATATTTCATTGACCAGACGAAACTAGATGAATACTACAAACGTTCTTTCGGGCATTCAAAATACATTATATTACAGCCTCGTGTGCTTGTAGTGTGTCAGTACTCATTCTGCATACCTTCAGAGTCTTTTAACACGTCACGCCCACCACCTCTATCGTATTAATTACTTATGGACCATGGTGGACACTGGATGTTGTTTGAAGGTGCTCTGTGGATGAAAACTAAGAAAAGATCTAAATAAAGCCTAATTAACTGAGTAAGTTGTTTTTCCTAAAACCATTTACAATAACTACTGCTGTTATATTATTTACAAAAAGGGTTATTTGGCAATCACATCTTGATTGGTTTTAGTGATTGGTAACCTTAAAGTTTTCCACATAACTCCTAATGCATATGGGCAACAGCTTCATGGTACACAGTTAGCTTCGCTGGGCTATAACATCAGTTTATTAGCTTAGCTTATGCATGCTTTACTATTAATTACTTCGTAAAAGGTGCTGGGATTTGTGGAGGGGACACGGACTGAGGTGCATCTTGTAAAAAAGGATATCCTCCAGTATTTGGCATTTAAAGGTTTAGTTTCACAATGAACTGATCTAATATTGGACATATATATATATATATATATATATATATATATATATATATATATATATATATATATATATATATATATATATATATATATATATATATATATATATATATATATATATATATATATAATTTATTCCTTTTGAACCTGAATTTATTATACAACAAAATGCCAAAAAGAAATAAGTCCTTGTAAGATTTTAACAAAACAAAAAAATAGTAAAAATTTAGGCATTGAAGACAACAAGTAGCAAATAATTTAAGGATTAGTTTTCCTACTCAGCTATTCTCTGTTGGGGACACCTCATGCCTGAAAACAGGTTTATATGGAATAAAATATATATTTAGGAAGATTCCCTATTGTTAATGTGTGTGTAATCCTACTAATTAAAGAAAATGTCTAAATAAGATCTACATGGTTTCACCCCAGATATCACAATTATTTACATTAATATGGATTCTATCTTTATTTTCTGTTGTTCTTTTGTTGTTGTTGTTATTTTTGTTGTTCCCGAGAAAAACAAAACAATGTGTCTCTCTTAAGGAGCTATTTTCCCTCAGCCACTAAGCTTCCAGTG
>JAVLVB010000433.1:2083522-2097490 GCA_032876305.1 Orestias chungarensis | reverse complement strand
CCTACTAATTAAAGAAAATGTCTAAATAAGATCTACATGGTTTCACCCCAGATATCACAATTATTTACATTAATATGGATTCTATCTTTATTTTCTGTTGTTCTTTTGTTGTTGTTGTTATTTTTGTTGTTCCCGAGAAAAACAAAACAATGTGTCTCTCTTAAGGAGCTATTTTCCCTCAGCCACTAAGCTTCCAGTGTCCTTAGCTCAAAATGAGGAAGTGACATATTAATCCAGGGAATAGATCAAAAACGGCTAATGTTTTATTAGCAACCTGCCAGCAGTTGCAGGTGAAAGCAGCTTTCGCTGGAGCTCTTCCCTCTGTGTAGAGATAAATGAAGGCATTAACATTAAGCACCTCTCCCATTGAGGCACCGAGTCCCTTTGTGCCCGCTCCTATGTCCTCCGGTCAGAATTTGCCGACATAGACACCGTTCAGCCGCAATTTCCACAGTCCTCAACAAGCTGAATCAAATCACTCCTTAGTAACGGTTACAGCTGTTTTAAGTTCATGTTTCTCATTGATGCTGTTGAAATGAGTCATATGTGAGCCTACTGTAGCTACCTGTGTTTTTCAGACACTGGAACTGGAGATAAAGGACAAGAGTGAAGAAATCATCATTTCCAGTGTTTCAAATCACTGACAGCTTCATAGGTCACCTATTCCGATGTTCAAATAAACTTCACAGTGTTTTGGTGTTTTTCAGGACCAATTTAAAGTTAAGCCCAAAATTATTCATGCATATTTACATTGAAATACATTTGTTTTTTATATACTTGTACTGTCAAGATGGCACCAAAGTGTGGGCTGTCGTCTGACCATGAACAATATATGTATGTTTGTTTTTATCTCTTGAAAAATTAGAACATTTGCTTCCTTCTGATCCATGGTTTTAGGTTTATTGCTGTTCAGAGATGGACAAGGTGATATAGGAGTCATGCTACAGCAGAAAAAAAAGTATTTTCTGTAGATTTCCCATAGCTCAGAGCTCAAAAAAGTAATCTACCCTTGTTGCCATAGTACATTTTAATGGTTGCTTCTGTTTTGGCATTCAAAGTTTAAAACGTGCTATCATTCCAGTATCTATGTACATTTACCTAACAGATTTTTAGACTCAACAAAAAAAAAAAAAGTCACAACAGAATTGGTTTTATCTTTCTTGCTTTCTCAAAACTCTACTACTCATTAAACATGAAGTATATTTTTCATGTACATAGCAAATTATCAACACAAATAATTTATTTCACAATATATCTCAATATATAGCAATGTGTTAGTGTGACGCTACGAATTGGCACAAGCCCTTACAACCAACTTTGATAGCTCTTTCTACATGTCATGACGTGGAGTTTTTTGGGTTTTATCTTGAGGTACGTTCTTATGTTTTGCTTTTTCTGTTTGTTTTTATTATATATAAATTTTTTATTTTCTTTGTTGAAATTTATTTAATTGATTTGAGCAAGCAGTTTACACAGTGGTGCAGTGGGTATCACTGTTGCCATGCAGCAAGAGGTCTCTGGGTTCAATTCCACCGTGGGTCTTTATGCGTGGAGTTTGAATGTTCTCCCTGTGCATGCGTGGGTTCTCTCCGGGTACTCTGGCTTCCTCCCAGAGTGCAAAAACATGACCATTATGCTGATTGGGACCTGTCCAGGTTGTACCCATTGTAAGCTGGAGATATGTACCAGCAGACTGCTGCGACACCACAAGGATAAGCGGGTTAGATAATGGGTGAATGGATTTGAGCAGCCCCTTTTATTTTTTTGTTAATTCAGTTTAGATCTGATCCCATTGGCGAGATCCTGATTCTCCTTTTCCAATTCTCTTTCTCTACCTTAATCTGGTCCCTGTTTTTTTTTTGTTTTTTTTGTATTCTCCTTTCCTCCCAGTGGTCTTGTTTTTTTGTAAGTTTTGTTATTATTTCTTCATTACGTATTCTGCTCGTCACAACTCATAATAATTCACACATCACCTGTTAATTACACAAGAAGATATTGAACAAAAAAATAATCTGAATAAACATTTATACATTTTTTAATTTTTTAAGATAAATAGTTATTAATTAATGATTAGTAAAATTGTTTCATTCATCAAAGATGGGTGATTGGGGACATATTTCCACCCTTTTTGTGTTTTAATTAAAGGCTTTGAATCAGTTTTTGCAAGATCTTGTCTACACACAAACCCATGCTGATTATACACTAACAATAATGATATTAAAAATCAAGCCCTGACCCTATGATCATTTGGAACTACTGTGAAGGAAATCCAAAGAGTTAAAAGGATCTTCTTGTGTGGTGTGATTGGGATCTTCCTTAGAGATAAACTCCAACCCTTGTGAAATTTCAAAGTTATGTGTTTAAACCAATTACACAAAACAAAATATGTGCAAAACAAAATATAACAATATATCTCCACTGAGTGACAGTAGGTGTTAAAATCTGTGCAGGTGTAAGCAGCAGCAGCAGCCTGCACCTCCAGCTAGTTTCCTGTAGTTTATTATTTGAGCTCCAGTTTCCCCAGACAGCCTGTCTCCGAATGTCCTCGCTGACAAAGCTTGTAAATAGTAGCTGTAGCTTACAGAGGATATATGACCAGCGGGCTGAACGATGGATGTCTGTCTAAAATTCTTTAGTTCAACAAAAGTTACTAAAGGAATTTTAAATACATCTTATAATGCATGCTGAGGCATTTAACATATTAAGTTTGGATCAACAAAACAAGTGCATGGATGTATGTATATAAATGTTGGAAAGTAGTAAATCTACATACTCCAGTAGTTTGACAATCATTCAGGGAACCTGCTACAGCAGAATGCGTTCACAACTCATACAGCTTCAGAAATTCTACAGAATACATGCTAACCATTTATATTTTTATTTAAATAAATGTCCTAAAGGTGCTTGAAACAAGTACTCTAAGCTCAAAAACAAATCAAATAAGGACACAGGGGAACGATTTCACAAATGGTGTGACCCATTGTATATTATCTTTTTCAGATCTTCATTTCAAGAAATAGAAAACTAATTATACTAAAATCCTGGCAGTATTTCAAAATAGAGAAAAACAAAACATATATCTCTCTGTTAGTTGTTTTGAACTAAAGTCAGACTCTAATAGTGTATAAAATGTGAATATGATAAATCTCCCAAGATTTTTCCTTTGATTATGATACATAAAATGTACAATTTAATTTCTTACATGGTTAATGCTGCTTTATATTCTTTAAAATGTACAATTATTATTTTATGAAGGCTAAATACTGTAATCCAAACACAAGTCGAGACACAAACCCTTTGTCTGTCATAAAAAGCTAGACTGTAAAACATGTTTTTTTCAGAACTAAAGATATTCAAATGAATGACCTAAATCAACATCTTTTCATGAGAAAATGTTTTGCTTGAGCTACAGAATATTGCCTGATACTTTCTTGCTGTTTCTCCAAATGTCAGAGCATTTTTTACCATAAAAAATTATTATGCTAAATGTGACTATATCCCTTCTTGCTTAAAGTTTGCAATAAGGAATATAATTATGCAAAAGTAATTTACAATATATTATAGTCTGAAAGGCATTAAAATAATAGTTTATGATCAAAAAATCTTTTTCAGCTGCATAAAAGTGAGGGCATTTAAAAGATTATTAACAGCTAGAACCTTCACCAAAACTTAGTCTGATTTGAAATTGTACCATCCCATTAATTTTGTGAAATGCTTTCTTAAATGTAGTCTTCGGATGTGCGTAATCCATCTTTACTTTTCAGCGGATGCAATTGAATTGAATAAAAGTGCTGAATGAGTGTGAGCATGCAGATGTTGCGAGAAGCTCTCTTCTTCTGCTGTAAATCGCAGCTCTGGCTTTGCACATGCCTTTTGTTGTCCCGTCTTAACTTTGCGCACCAGGAGCCTGACACTTAACAATCTGGAACTCATAAAGCCTGCCGAAGAGGAGCCCTCATCTCCCAACTTCCACTGTCTGTTCTACCCTACTCTGGTCCCTGCCCTGGAGAAACAGGATAACAACTCTCAAAAAGAGTTGTGTTGAGGTTTTATATATATATTTCTTATCTCAGTTTGTCTCCAGAACTGAACTCCAGCTCCTGATAACCTGTCAGTTTGATTTCATTTTGCTTGGTAACTTGTTTCTTTCAGAATTGTGCATGTGAAAGCATCAAAGTTTGTCCGGAGTTGTGGTTGAATTGCTGAGTAAGTCAAAAACTTTGATTATGGTCTGCTTCATTGTGCAGTATGTTGGAAATGATCATTTTTGGTGCGTTTTCAGTCTTTTTTCTGGCAGCATGAAGTGGAACATTTCATCTTCCCGGGTTTCTAACAGCGGAGATTTGCTGAGGTCGGAATCTCGCTTACGCAGCCCAGCAGGGAAAAATAGAAGGGAGACAAAAAAAAGAAAAAGAAAAAAAAGAAAAAGAAAAGTGTCCTGCTGTCAAAGTTGGTGACATGTTCAGCTCCCATGTCTGGAAGGATGGCAACTGTGAATTGCTATCACGTTTTCCAACAGCATGTCAAAACTCTTGGTGAAGTCACAGTTTGATTTCCTAAGAGTTGAACTCAGAAAGCGATACACTACCGCTTTCAGGTACTATGTGTTGTTTGGCTGCTGTCATATAGGAAGGAAAACAGAAAAAAAATATGCTGCTGAAAAAAAAAAGCCTCTGACGAATGAAAGAAAATGAATACATGCATTTCAGGATTCATTTCACTGAAAACAACAGATAAATAAAGTTAAAGATGATCCTTTTGCTCAATTCTATCTTCAATAGGACAACAAATATTGGTAAACCTCTTTTATACAAATAGCTAAAACATTTTGCTGAGAGGGTCACTATTTTGCATAAGGAAATACAACAGAATAGGTTTTGGTATTGCATCTATAGACCTTTCAAAAGTAAAAGCAGGACTGCTGGTTCCTATCCCCGGCAGTCATGGGGCGAGAGGCAAGGGTTACACCCGGGGCTGGTCGCCATTCTATTGCAGGGCAACACAGAGCCAGACAGGACAAACGACAACTCATGAACACATCTAAGGACAACTTAGAGAGTCCAATTAGCCTAACAGTGATGTTTTTGGACTGTGGTAGGAAGCCAAAGTACCTGGAGAAGCTATGAATGCACAGGGAGAACATGCAAACTAACAGAAAGACCCAAGGTGGAATCGAACCCAGAGCTTTCTTACTGTAAGGCAACAACAAATGCAGCCCATTTGTTAAATAAAGGAATACAAATTAGTAGGTGACTTTGCAGTATGTAAAATGTGTAGGCTTTTTTGTTTGTTGTTTACAAATTTAAATCTTTAAACTACTTTGCAAATACTTAATATCAATCAGAAATTATAATTTCATTATGGTGATCTAAGTCAACACTTTGTCTGGGATTTTATAGCACAAGTACATACTTTGATCTAAAACATTTCGTTATATTTTTGTGATCCTATTTGATAGTGAACTTCTGCAACATTTTCGGTTCAAACTAAAATTTCATCCCAAATCCCTTGGAGTTTAATGCTCAGAGGGGGGCATATGGATATCTGTGGCTCCATTATCAACCAAGTATGACTCGGGGGACTGATTTATGGCTCCCCACACCAGCTTTATAACATTATAATGGATAAACCTTAAATACATTAGCACACTCATATAGAGAAACCCATTCAGGTTTGTACATTCAGGTCCCCCTCAGATGCCCTCCATGTTGGGCTGCAGTTGCCACAAAATGTATCCTTAATTAATTAGTACAGTTTATGTTTTATTAATGTTTGGATCTTTATAGCTACATATTCATATGTTGTTTCCTTTTTTGTTTTCCCCTCAGATATATTAGGTAATTGTTTTGTAAGATCTGCATCACGCTCTCCTCTTAAATCGTATTTCCCTCTACCTTTTTAAACCTCTTTCCCTGCCGCTTTCCCATTATTTATTTTTTCTCAGTTCACTCGCAATTCCATTTTACATAAACCCCAAGAAAGTTCCATTATAGTTTTGTACATATATATAAAAAGGAAATATTGTAATATAAGTGTAATGCTCCACTTGTGAAAGTAAAATCTGTTGACAACAGTTCTGTGTTCCACACTGCTGGACAGGAAATGTTACAAAAGTACAAAAATTATTTCCTCTGTCCATTGTGTTTTGCATATAGACCAGCACTTTTCTTTTGAATCATGGACTTACTAGAGTAATTTATTGGCATTGGCCAACATGACTTGTAGGAATTTTCAAAAAAGATTAAATCAGATGTAGTATCAGATGACTTAAAGACAAATATGGCAGTGCAGACAAACTGATGGTCGTATGACTTTACTGCCTAAGCAAGCAAATCTCATTTACCCCCAACCACACAACAATGTTCCTTCCAGTTGTAGCTTAAGTCCAAATGCAACTCTGGTGTTCATGGCAGATTTCACATAAGCTCATGCCACAGAGTGGTGTGTTGGGTTTGCTACTCCTGTGTCTGGTTAGAATAAGCATTATACCATTAGATTTTGTAATCCTTGGCATACAATCTGAAGAACCCCCAGTGATGTGGTCAGTTTAGAGTAACTGCAACTATCATGATCATTTTGAGTGGATTCTTAGATGTCCACAACACCCAACATAATGCTACTGTGACATTTGTACATTTGTACATGCTGTATATTTTAATCCACATCATGTATGGGACGCCGAATGTAAAAGAAAGTGGTCACAGTTTTCGCACTCACATTTTCTTCACATTTAGCTCATTTTACACACATATTTAGACATATGTTATATGTGAATGAAAAGTTTGTAAGTTTAAGTTTTATATCTAAATGCAAATCTTAAATATATATCTAAACGTTAAATCTAAATGTAAATGTTAAATGTCAAATGTGAGTGCAAAAACTGTGTTCACTTTCTTACATTCGGTTACCCATACAACATGTGGCCCACAAAAAGTTCACATTTGAATGTCAATAAATTCCTGTTAACGCAGGTTATTTATCAGTGATATCACCAAGAGCAGCAACATTTTGGAAACTTAACACTTTATATACCAAGTACATAAAGTGTACTTGGTTGTGTTACATAAAACTTTCTGTTTTACCATAACAGTATCTAATATACAAGGGCATTACTGTCTTTATTTGGGTTTTTATAGTGAATTATTTACTGTGCTTATATTGCTTCAGTCCTGAACTATTTTCTTCTCCATAATGATTGAGAAAGTGTTTATGTAAATACAGTTAAAGATCACTTTGCTAAGATTTTACAGGGTAAAGCTGCAGGTACATAAAGGGAAGCAATACAGTTTGAGACATAGCAGAGGTTCTTCAATTCCGATATTAATTTGCTTTCTACAGAAAGCTATTTTAATAGGCTCTTATAGTAGCTTTCCAAGACGTGAACACAGCCACATCTAGAGCAACATTAATCCATAAACTTTTACAGTATGTAATTTAACGCTTCAGAGTTATTTCATGTCTCCGTGACTTTAATGGCGCCTAAAGATAAACAGGAGTGAACGCTGCTTTTCTCAGAGGTTATGAATGGTTGGAGCCGAGGCCGTTTGCGGATCCAAATTTAAATCCAAGGCATTACTTGAGACGTTAAGCACGATATGAGCAGGGGGATGATTAAGGATTTTCATTTTTGGTAATTAAACAATCTCCTTACACTTAGAATCAGATTAAGCACAGGACTTTTGACACCACTTCTGGGAATCTTCTTCATAGTACAGCTGAAAGACTCTAATTTGAAGTGAGCAGTGATACAAACAGCAATCATTAACTATGTAGACTTGCACTCCCTGTAAACGTGCCTTAGATAAGAAATAGCTTAGATTTTGCTGGGCGTCATTAGCTTCTTGCTTTGGTCAAAACAGAGTTTAGTTAAAAAAATCTAAATTGTTTGTGTCAAACGATTAAATATTTTTAGCTGTTCTCTACCAATAAGAACAAAAAAAAAAGCATGTCACCTCTGTACTCATACATTTTGTATGAAAAATGCGTAAACTCTAAACTTAATAAGGCTGTTATGTTTGAAGAAGTGAACCTCACACAACTGATGCTGCCGCAGTCCTACAGAACCTTCTACAATTATACCTGAATTGCTGAATAAACTGAGGTACGGCTGCACACATGCTTCTATGTGTATCATTTGAAAGCCTAAATTGGTCCAGACCAATTGTTATTGGTTAAAGAGGGAAGCAGGAAAGAGTGAAAGATCTTAAAATGACAGTGCTGCTTCTAACATTTCTCTTAATTTTTTTTAACAACTCCTGAAACTGTTGTGGCTCAAAAGCTTTAAAAAACCATATAATCTAAGTATTTAAGTAAGCCAAGTAATCACTGGTTGCCAGGGGTCAGCATGGGATTTTGTGCTGGTGTGCCGCTACTGCGTTTGGGCCCGTTAGCTACAAATAGTATTTTTTCTCAGAACCATCATCAATTCCCCAAGCAATTTTAGCTAATTGATCTAATTTGTTGAACCGGAATGCATGGATCAGTTTACACTCTTTGCATGCATTTTTTATTTATTTTGCCAACACCGGCGTAGAAGACAAAATGTTATCTTGCTAACAGGTGCACGATGAAGAGATAATGAGTGTTCTTCTTTAACCTGGTCATATTGTTCTGCATAACGTGACCAATTTTAGTCGACGTATGTTGACAGCTTGATTTGTTAATTGAAATCTGGTGGGGAATAGCATTACCAGACCGACTGAACTAAAAAAAAAAAAAAAAAAGATCAACTTATAGTCCAGATTTGATGAAACAGCTGCTGAGCTGTTGTGGTGCGGCACAGGATGCCAGATTTTACATTAGCGCTGAAAGGCGTGAGGCGTACCCGGCGGCGTTGGATGCTGTTGGCATCTCTACATGTCCAATCGCTGTTTTTCCACACACACGGGGGAAAATAGGAAATGCAACAGGGAGTAATGTGGAACAGATTTGACTATTCTATGGCCAACTGCTATGCTCTGCCAAGCACAGCGGCTGACCAACATGCAGCCCAAGATATAGTTTCATGGATAGGGAGGGTGAGGTCCAGCTGGATGGTACTGCGCCCAGAAATCTCTGCAGGAGCTCGTAACATGCAGAGATGCTGCTGCAGATTAGGCTGGCAGCAAAAATATGGGAGAACTGTGTAAAATTTGCTAACTGCCGCAGCTGTGACGTTATGATGTGACAGACATGTGAAACCTTTTAGAAGCACACACATGATTGCTTACAAAGACAATTCCTGAATCCCTGTTCCTGTTTGTTATCAAGCTACTTCTAATTAAAACAGGAGGCTTCCAAGCCAAGCTCTTAAGATCGATAGCTGCCTCTGCTCCCCGCAGAGGGGTGAGAGGGGTCCTAATGAGGAAGGCAGGGTGCGGGGGAGGACCGCAGTGCATTTACCTTCGTTTATCGAATTTTCACTTGCTTTACAGCACCAAGCTAAGTCGAAGCACGAACAGCCTGCAGCTGCAAGCAGCTAACCAGGCTTAAAAACAAACACGCACGCACGCACCCACCCACCCACCCATGCACACACACACACACACACACACACACACACACACAAAAAAACAAGTCTTCTCATATGTGTGAAGATATTAACTACATTGCTTTTACTTTAATTTGTTTTATTCAAATAAGTCCTGAGGGCTCAATAATAGATTTTGTAGTTAGACGTATTTAAATAAGGGAGATTTAATATTCAGGCTGGAAGAGACAAGGAGATAATGGAGATGAGGAAGAGCTGACCAATCAGGTAGCACAATCTTTGATCACCACGTGTAGCCTTTATTCCTATGGGTTTAAAAGCAAATGAAAATCAAAAAGGCATCTCTCATTCTTCTGATGTTATTCTGATTTCTTCTGATACAGCCTTTAGCTGTCACCTTGTCCAATTAGTGTTAAGGATGAACCTTAGGTCACCAGTGTGATGCCTGACTTCGATCTCTGCAGCCACTGGAAATCTGGGACCTGAACTCCGGGACACTAAATTTCAACTAAAAAAGAAACATCTTTATAATCAGGCAGGCTAAATTCTGACCTGTGTTGGTACAAGCTGACCTAAAACAACTCTTTCATTTTGTGTTAAGTGTTACTAACTCACTTTTGAATCATCCACAAAAATATTTATATTTTTTCAGATGAGGTTGTCATTTAAAACAACTGAAAAATGTTTTGTACAAATAATAAGTTGCCTATGAAATAATAATAAAAATATATATATATGTATATATTTAAGGATTTGATTTAATGTTTAAAGTCAAGTCTTAAATCCCTCAGGGTTAAATCCAAGCAAACAGTCTTCAGGGGCAAGTTGATGAAGTTAAGTACTATGTTAAATTACATTCGTACATCAGAAGCATGCCATCTTATAGGCAGAAAGTATGCAGCCGTCTAAGTTTTTAATATGTATATATACATAAATATATACTTTTTTTCTGCAAGTTCCCGATGCATGTCATCTGAAGGTACTTGAGGTACAAAGTGTATCAACAGAATGAGAATCTTAATGCTTTTGATAGTCATACTTCAGCCAACTGAAACCTCCATGAAGGTGATGTGAAGCTATACTGTACATCAGATGCAAAACAGAATGTTACCCACAGTCTAAAAAGCAGAGATAGGGCATTGGTTTTAAAACTAATAATCTTCAAAATGCTAAATTTAGAAAAGTCGGGCAATGTAGAAGAGTCAGAAAAAGCAAAACTAAAGAGCTAAAAAGCAGATTTAGTGAAATTTACTGGAAATATTCACTTTTTGCATTGATTTACTAAAATAATACTTTTGAATGTATAAAATGTTGCAGTATTATTCAGCAAAGAATACAAAGTTACCTAGAACTGGTTTAAAGAAAAGTGGGCAGTGGAACATTTCTTAGTGTTCGGTTATATCAAAGCTCCCTTGCATGTTCAACAGTTATCTCCCACCTACTCGAGTCTCCCTCTCTTGAACAGATTGAAAGAAAAGAAGAAAATACCTATTTTTACTGCATGGCTAAGCCTGAGACAGGTGCAAATACCAACAGGTGTCAGCTACATTTGCCCAGTTAGTGCATGACAGCGCAGGAGGTGCCCTTCCTCCAACTCACACTGTGAAACATCTCTCTGCAGAAATAATCCTTGCTACAACCCAACTGTCTTGCACATCAACCCTCCCATGTTTTATTTATGCCTAATGCATGAATATATGTCTTCTGACACTTATGAATCACAGGGTTTTCGCCTGGGTGAAACAAATCCCCGATCCAAGCGTTTGGTTTACAGAGGAGGTCAGCATCATAGGAGAAACTGCAGTGACGCGAGATAATAACCAAGAAGGGGAAGCGGCGGTGAGAATATGAATAGAAAATGCTGCTGTTTGGTTGTGATTTTGTCACACTGACATGTCCGACAAAGAGGGATCAGTCCTTGGCAGAAATGTGCAAAGTAAGCAGCATCTCAGTGGAGAGCAGTGTCAAGGAAGAGGCTCTCAAAAAACAGAGGGGTGGGCACGTCATAATCTGGCAGACACAAGCTGTGGACTATAAGAACTGTCCCTTCTGTTTACTGCATGCGCTGCTTTCATAAATTAAGGGTAATTTATTCTGGAAAATGTGTGTAGCTGGAAACTAAGAGCAGGCAAATCAGATTGGAGAGTAGACATCTTCTAAGTACCATGAATGTTTAATTATCTGTTTTGAGATATGCTGGAGATGCTGTTGACTCGAGGCAGGCTAACAAAGAATCTGTATCGCTCGGGGCAACTATGCGACCATAGTTTGTTTAATAGAATTGCTTTTACTTATCCAAACAATGTGTAATTTGATATAAACACAGTGTTTATTAAAAATAAAGAGTGAATTCAGAAGCTTTTCAGAAGCTTTTTACTCAACGAAGATCTTCCTAAAAGGCCCTTGGTAGACCTGTTTTAAACTTCGAGTTGATCCAAAACTATAAAGTTGATTTTAACGACTGTTCTGACTGAAGCTGTGATTTGAACACATGGCTGTGAATTTGCTCATTGTGTTTTATTTCTTATGCAAGGGATGCAAGGATGTTCTCTAAGTGATCCTGTTTACTCTGGGCTGGCAACTTATCAAGGATTTGTCTTGCTTGTAAACAAATGAAGGGGATGTAGCTCTCATGTAATAATGACGGAGTACGTCTCAACAATCATAGCTATATTTCAATGCTTTGCTTTTGTGTGCGATGTGAAGTTAAATTGAACTTTTCATCACAATTTCTGATCAAAAACTTGCAGCGTGCACCCTTGGACTGATTGAACAGGACAACCGATTCAGCAAATGCATTTTTACTTTTTATCCCCCTTAAAAGTCCTGCGTTGACCCAATACCAAATAAATTAAATCCTCAGAAGTAAATAATTGTCCAAGGAGCTTATGTCTTATGTGGGATCAAGTGCAATTATTGGGAACTGTCAAGGTGTGTTTGAGGCATGCAGCCGTGTTTCTCTCTCAGTGATTGTTGTTTTTCTGTTTTCTCTCAGGGAAGAAATACGGCCGTCTTTGTTCTGGAATTTGTGACAGCAATATGCGATTACAGCTGTTTTATTTATGACTGCCTGTTTTTCCTATTTTATAGCATCCCTGTTCCCGCTTCGCCCACTGAGCATTCTGCCTCCTGCCAAAGGCTGTGCCCCCGTCATTCATCATTCATAGGTGCCAGTCAATGAATTATACGAGAGAATGATTCATTCAGGCACTAAGTGCAAGCAAATACTATATAAGCTGCTGTCCATGTTCAAAAGAAGAGCTTCCTCTTTAATTAATCAGGCTGTTTCTCACTGAAAACTCCCAGTATTTCTTTGAATGTTCCTCATACGCCGTAAAACAGTCTTTTCCAGAATTTTAGGAGCAGCTTTTTACTTTGAAAGATAAACATCTTTACACTTCATTGCAGGAAAATAAAACTGTATATATTATCAAATAAAAATCAAGAATATTATTTGACACGCTTTATTTTCAGGAATTTTCTATGCTTTATTGATTTAAACTGCACAATTATGCTAAAGCTATTTTACTGCTAACTTTGGTCAGTGCAAGCTTTTATTGCACCATTTCTGGGTGAAAATATGAGCAGAGCTTTTTTTCCTGAGAAAAAGACCCACTGTAGTACCCGTTGATAATAAGAAACCAACATATTTTAAAACTGCATGAAATGTTTTCTTTATGAACATGAAAAATGTCCAATAAATTCAGCTCACTGTTTCTGAACTAACCACATAGACATTACTCCCCTCTACCGTTGACATGCTAACAACAACTCCCAAAACGCTTCTGGGAAATGTTGGTTACAGGATGCTTGAAGAAAAGTTCAATAAACAACATTAACAAAATCCTTTAAAGACATTTCCAGCCCTATCCAAGCATGAAATACAAAACTCAGAGGACATACTGTATGTTTTTGTTGATGTGATCTATGATCCGAAGCTGGATTTGTGGTTATTCCCCTCAAAGAGACTTTGACTAAAGTCTTCCTGTATAAGAAATATAATTACTCCTTAGGTTTGTTCAGTAGTAAGTTCTTTTGAATACAAACTTCTTAAGCTTGAAATTAAAAGCAACAGACATTAATGTAATCTGTATAATCCGTCTGGCAGAATTCTCAATTATTAAATTAGTTTGTAAAGTATTTTGTGAGATATTATTGTCGATTATGTTATTTACACAAACTTATTGTAACAGACTTTTTACAGACACTGTCCAAAGTAAAATTTTACCATTTAGGACAAAAAGATTTAAATGCAGAAGTCAAATATTGTCCTTGAAGGAACTTTTGTGTCCAACACATAATTGTCATGATGTGTGTTTTGTCTGGTTCCGTTTCCTCCCTGTGTCTCGTCACTCCGCCTTCATTCACAGCTGTCTGCAATAATTCACTCCCCTTCTCAACCAATCACACCCCGGTTCTCACTATTAAAGCCACATGCAATCATGCACTCACCGCTGGATCGTCTGTTAATTTCCCCTGCTATTCCTCGTTGCTCCTAG
>JAVLVB010000433.1:2044331-2056586 GCA_032876305.1 Orestias chungarensis | reverse complement strand
CATTTGCATACAATGTAGAGTTGACCCACCCAGGGCCAATAGTTGCACTGCGGGTGGTATGTAGGTATCGGGCCGATACCCGATACCAGTGTCGGTATCTGTACACATATATATATATATATATATATATATATATATATATATATATATATATATATATATATATATATATATATATATATATATATATATATATATATACATATTCTTTTTTTTTACAAGACTTGTAACAGAAAAACCAGTGAGGTTAATTGGAGGAATCTTAAGTGCCCCAAATGCACAAATGTGCTTTTGAACTCCCAAGTTTGGGTGCCAGTCTGTTACGTCTCAAAGCCTCCAACTTTCAGAGAACATTTCTCCCTACATGCTCTATCTCAGAGGCTAAATATCAGCCAAAGTTTTCCCTCACCAATGAGATTTTGTTATGTGACATTCTGTTTGTACAGAAACAGTCGGTAGTATTGAAGAGCTGTGTGTAAAGTTGTTGTTTTTTTCTGTCTAAACTATTATAACACCATTCCATTATAGAGCAAGCCATTATGTAATTGCAAACATCCCTGTTTTATAATGGATTCATTTGTTTCACAGAGGTGTAAACCTTTGTTTTACTTCTCTGAAGATCTCTGATTTAAAAGCCAATCCACTTGTAACTTAGCGAGCTGTTCCACTATCACTAAGAGACCTGAGAAGCAGTTTTCAAAGGCAAATATAAAAGTTGGAATCAACCCTGAATCTTGTTCCTGCCTAACAGCCGAAAATATAATGAAGATGCAGCCCGCACCTGTCCATAAATTACCTTCAAACCCAGGTCTACAATTTCACAGGAGCCCCTTACAATTAAGTTTACAGGTTGTACCTGTAATTTCTAACTTCAGCTCAGGTTAGAGTAGAGTGGTTAGATGCTGGTAACTCAGTCTTACTTCAAAAATGAAACTGTTAATGAAATAAATTGAACCACCTAAAAAGCTTTCATAAAACTCCAACCGAAATGTTTTACTAAACTTTTCCTGATTTTTTTCCCCCCTGTTGTGAACAAAGAATGCTTCTTTTTCACTTTACTCAGCCAAAACTTTCTATGTATGGTTCTTTATTGCTTAAAGAAAATGCATAATTTTAATGTTTCCTAGGGGTCTTTGGTGATACATTTTACAGCACAAATAGATTCATCATACTTGCAAACAAATACAGATGGTTACTCCAGTGAAAATGTAAATGCAGTTTATTAAAACGTCTGATGTGGCCAAGTCCAATGTCTGCATAAAAAAATAATGTTGAATGGGAATTTATGTATGTTAGCATTTGTGATATATGTAAAGTTGTCTGTTTACCACAGGAAATATATCCGTTTGCAGATAATGAATAAGGAGACGTATGAATCTGTGAATATCTGTTAATGTGTTTGTACGGATGCACATTGAGGATGTGAAGAAGATAGTGAGTTAGTGTGTTGTGAAGCGGCACAGCGACGGGCTGCATTTCAGTGATAAGCGGTGATGAGCGAGTGCAGGGAGAGTAGGGGGGCAGTGGGGGGCTGAAGTGTGACATCCAGCCAGGGGCTTTTTAATGCTTTGGTGGGTGGGTGGGGGGCATTTCGACCCTTTCCACCCACTCTTCATTTCTGAGTGGAAAAATGAGAGCTGCTGCATGGTGGTTGACTCTGCCTGTTGCCTCGCGGCTCGTCCTCATTGCCGCAGTCGTTCCTGGCTCCAACACCACCGTGGGTCACAGAATCGAATCCGTCATCAGATATGCCTCCCGGCCTTCTCTGTGCTGGAATTGAACACCTCGTCTCTTGCAGATTGTGAAAGTCAAACCTGTGCACGCGTGGCTGGGCCGTCGCTGGACGGATCCACCATTTGGGATTAAGGCGTTAACCTGCTTCCCGCTCCAACGGCGCCGCCGAGCTGAGCTGACAGGCCGCAGGCTGGGGCGACCAGGCGTGCTGGCACTCCGGACCACCGCCACCGTATGGATATGGAGCCAAACAGATGGCCGTGTGTCAACGCAGTGGATGAGACACGGCCGACCAGTGCGACATCTGTGCTCCAGTAGGCAGCTGGACTGACCTGAGACCCGAGCTGAACGCTCGAAAAAGGGTTTTGGTATTAATAAAGATTAGAAGTTAATCTTTTTTCAGCAGAATGAGCACAAAAGTAACTTTTGCAACACAACTAAGGAATCAGTCATATTGAGCAGAAAGAACAAATCTAGCAAAGTAGAGTTAAGGGAAGAGAAGGGAGAGATTAGCTAATCTCCATATTAATCCCTATATTCCAAATAAATCTTCTTTCTTTACCTCTTTCAAACTGTTTTAAACTTTTTAAAAACATATTTGCTATTAAATAAAAATGGAAAGAAGCAAAATCAGAATGCATATTAATTTTAAGTTGTACCTTTTTCATTACTATTTCTGTTTTTTTTGTCTTTCCCTTCATGTATTTTGTGTTTAGACTTATGATTAAATCTCTGACTAGCTGCTGCACAGTAAATCAAAAGTTTCTCACTGCAGAAGTAGCAGTCATCGTTGATGTTTAATATTTTACTGGATTCTATAGACGACATCAATGAAGAGCCTTAATAAAAAACAAACAGGCCAAGAAAAATCTAAAATAAACTAAAGTACAAAAAAAAGTATCATACCTAAAATGATAAAAACATTAATATACTTAATTTTGAAATGTAAATCAAGCTCACATACAGCTTCTTGTAAACTTTGCTCTGGAATCCAAAAGGCACCTTTCATTATGTTGTTAGACATTATCAAACTGTCCTGCTATCAGACATGAGCTAAAAAAGACTTGAAGAAGCAGCTTGTTTGCTTTCATGTCAAATCCAATAACTTAATCAATTTAGACAAACATAACTCTATTTTGAGATCCATATATCAGAGCTTATCTCCAAAGCATTCTCATTTCAGCTAGTTGTATTCAAGTTTTTGCTCTTTATGTCATAAGTCATAAATGAGGTTCAACAGTCTGCGACCTAAACCCAGAAACTGCACTATGTGTGGGAAAAATGCATAAAAATCCTTAACCATGCATATTGTTATATATTAGGACTCCTAAGAGGGTCCCTTTTCTAGTTTCTTTCAAATGGAAGTTTACCCCAGTATCATGGTCTGTTTTTTAGGTTCTCTGTTCAGCTGTAAGTGTTTTGTTTTACTTTATTATGATTACTAATTGTTTTCCTTAGGTTATTTTGTAGTTTGCTTGAATCTTTGTTTTGTTATTTCCATTATGTGTTCTCTAGTTCCCCCTGCTCTCTATTCTCTCCTCCTCTCTATATGTTTTCCTCGAGTTCCTATCTTGTGATCATCCACATCTGTTTCTATTTATCTAATCATCTTTTCTACAACTCCCACTTCTGCTCCTCAGTATTTAAGCATCATTCTTTCATACACTCACCGCTGGATTGTCAGTTACCTTACATTCCTGTTCTTGTCTTTGCTCCTCTTATTCTTAGTCCTCACCACCTCCTACTTAGTCCGCGCCACCTCCCATTAAGCTCCCCTCTTGCTCGCCTGGTTCTCTGAGCTAGTTCTCTCTCTCTCTTCATCATTTTTCCACGCTCACCTTTTCCAGTTATTTTGTTAGTGTTTTTTTTTTCTGTGTTACTTCCTGCTTCCCTCGTGTTCCTTTTCGTAGTTTGGTTTCCTTAGATTACTTCTGTAGTGGTTTGTTTCTTCGTCCTTCTGGTTATCCTCGCCTTCCTCCTCTTTGTTTGTTTTAATAATTTATTTCTTCTGTGTTTTGCTTCTTCATTTCCTCCGGTTCACCCCGCGTAACTTATTGTTGTTATTAGTTTGTTATTATCTTTATATTTCCCGTCTTGTTTTATTCTGCTTGTTTGTTTGTGTCAATTGAATGTTATTTTCCCCCCAATAGTTTCCGCGTTCAGCTTCAGACGTCCATGTGTTTACGTTCCAGTTCTTGTCCCGCATATTCCCGTCTCTGTTCCGCATTGCCTTTGTTTCGGTTTTTGTTCTGTTCATCATTTCATTCCCTAAATAAATCATTTATTCTTTACTCAATTCCACCTCTGCTCAAGTCATTGATTGCAAACTTTACACCCAGGGCATACTCTATACCATACTCTATACGGACTAGACATTTATACAAATAAACAAAAGACAGTCAAATTTTTCTTTAGTCTGAAATCACTTCAGGCAAGACACTTTCTGTTTTGGATCAGTTAGTATTCCTAAAATTATTTCCATTAGCTAAATTCCAGAGTAATAAAATAGCTTATTATTCTTGTAAATACAAAAAAACAAACCAGGCTAAACAGTAACAGTTTATCTTGGTTTGTTAAGCTATCAAGCTATGATTATCTAGATGGAATGAAATGTTTATATACATTTTTAATGGAGGATTCATCTTACTAAGAAAGAATAAACTTTTGGTGGATACCCATTTAATGCATTATTGTGCCCTCCTGCCACGCCCACTTGTATGATCAAAGTGCACTTACAAATACATTTTACTGTATATTATCTGCGTTGTTGTTGTGTTTTCCCTTTCAATAATACATATTTTAAGGATTAGTTGTGGTGTCTTCTTAATGAAACTGTTTTATAATTGGAATTCTTGTAACAAAAAATAAATAAATAAAACAAAATAAATAACTTGCAACTTACTGCTGACAGTATTTAGGTTAAATACATATATTTAACATGAAGGGTAAGGTAACATGCTGGAGGATCTCCAGAGCTCGGCTAACATTAATAAGTTTAACTTCAGTAACCTTCTGGTTAGAGTAAAGAGATGATTGAACTTCAGATCTGACTGAAGGCTGTTCTAGCTTCACTTCTTCTCTCAGCTCTGAGTTAAAAGCTCCAGTTAGATCTGAAATGAACTCTGTGTGTCTGATTATCTGCCCAACAGGGTGGAACTTTATTTTATGAACCCTGATTTCTGCCGGGAAGCTTCACTGCGTTTAACACATTTCAACTAAAACACTGCGAGCTTCCATGTAGAACCAGTCTTGGCTGAACTGTTCCACCAAGTCAGGTGAGTGTTCTTCTCTAATGTCCAAAAGTCATCTGAGAAATGTTCTCTTTTTGTTATATCTATTCTAAACTTTTGAAAAGTTTCCATATAACTGTTTTGTTTTAGTTTGTATCAAGTATACTGGCCATTGTACTTCAAAATGGCACATGTGTAATATATTAGATTTGCACTAAAGATCTGATCAGTTTATTTATGTAATTTTGTTTTTTGGTCTTACTTTTTTATAGAAGTGAAAGTAAACATAAAATATCAATATGAATTACTTTTGTATTGTGTGCTAAACATCATTTTAGTGAAGATCTTCGAACTGTACTCACTTTTTTTAACAGCACCACACAAGTAACACTTTATTTCTGGTCAAGGGCCATTAGCTTACACTCGGAAACTGCTTGGCACACAACGTATTCTTTTTATTTTTCAACCGGGTTATGTTGGACATTCGTTTATGTCTGCTGCCCTCTGTTGTAGCCCCAAGAAAGAAAGATGTTTATGGCAGTTTCATGTTCCATACATTTACTCTAAATTCAGTCATATTGTTCAAAATACTACAAGATGCATTTTAAGAATGCTGAAGTATTCAAATTAGATTCAAGTTGAAAACAACCGAAAGGTCTCAAGCAAACGACCCAGTTCAGAGACAGAAACAGAGACAGTAAGTTTAAGATCAATGGTTGCATGTCCAGAAACTAATGATTCAAACAAATAAACTAAAATAAGAAAACTTTGCTGCAACTTTGCAAATATGGTGATATCACCCTTTCCCTTTTCTGAACTGTTTGAAAATTACACTGGATAATTTTTGTTTTATTTGGAGGAAACTCTTTACAGAGGCTGTATGGAACATTTTCTTTGTACATTCATTATTTGCAAGATTTTCTGAGTCACACGGTTTTGGTCTCTGTGGGAGTCCAACTCCCCACTTTTGGTTTTCTTGTCTGTGTCAGTGTTTAAGTTATTTGTGCTCTGTTGTGGCTTTGGTTTCCTCTGTGTTCCCCTTTTCAGTGTAACACTGTATGACACAGCGTGAGGTGACAAACAGCTCAACTCTCTTTATTTTCTCTTATATAGCTGAGAAATCCTGAACATCAGTGTAACAAGCTATGGCTTTTTAGTGTGTCATCTTAAAAATAAGTAAGAGTCTCAACTTGATTTAAGAGTTTTAGTCAAAGCACACAGGATACTCCACGTGTACTACACGTGTTTTTTAAACAGCTCTATTAGAAGCATGAAGGAATGCCTGCAACATGTTAGAGGAATAAATAAATACAAATCTGTGGTCATGCAAGAGCAAGAATTGGCAGATGGCTGAAACTAGCTTATATTTAATAGGAATGCATTTAATTTAGATGGGGTAACTTTGACTTTATCAGTGGTTTTTAATAAAACATATTTTTAAAGTCTTTCTTAAAAAAATATTCAGAAACTGGAAAAATTAACCAGCAAAACAACTGTAACTGGGAGTCTTTGACCACTGCAGCAGGTCAGCTGGCTTCCCTAAAGAAATAAATGCATAAAACAGCTGGAGGAGAGTTTGTGCAGCTGTATTTAATTCAGCTCTGCTGTTGGTATACATCACTCTGCCCAATGCTCCCAATTAAAGCCTGGAGGCAGATTGGTGCAGAACTCTGCAGAGACTGACCTTTGAGTGACAAAGCCTTTGACTCTCATTAGCCAACCAAGCGGCGTGTACTAAACACAATCCTGCATTGATTTTGGATCTGACATGATCTCTTCTGCTTGCTTGTTATCTGCCATGTCAGTTGCATATGGATGCATCATGCGTCCGAGTTGAAGCTTCACTTAAGCTCCTCGAATGAATCATTTGAGGGCTTCTGTCCTCATTTTTCTGTCCTGAGCCATGTTTAACCTACAAGAGGCACGTATTATGTGGGCATAAACAATATACTTTCAGATGAGCAACAACTAAAAATGGATTCTTCCAGATATTTTTTATTTTTTTTGCTAAACATATACTATACTTTCAGAGTGATGTAACATTATTTTCACCCATACAACTCTGAAACAGTTTGCTGCATTGCAGCCATAATTTACAAGACTTCAGAGAATATCTTATGTTATGACCACCAACCATATGTTTGTTAAAGTGTTGTGTAGCATAGAAAGCATAAAAAGTTGGTTTTAAAATATCTCAGTTTTGCCACTCTTACACAAAGAGCAGCTAATCATCGTGTTGGCTTAAACATTTGCTTGTTTTTTGTTTTTCTTTTTTTGGTCACTTAATCCACTTCAGCTTTAGCCCAAACTTGAGATGGGTTGCTTTCTCCAAAGAGAAGAAGGCACAGCTAAACGCGGTCAAATTTGTTTATCTCTTGTTTTCTTTTTAACTAACAGTGTAACATAAGCAAGTTGGTCGATAAACCACAAACACGTAAGATAAACCTTTAATATCAAAAACAACGGTCAATTTATTATACCTTTAAATATTTAACTAATTTTATAATTCATGATTTTAATCATTTCCATTTATTTCAACAATGAATGAAATACGTATATAAACTTGGTTGCGAACCCTCCATAAAAATATAGAATTTAACATACAGATTACATCAAAAGTCAGTCAATGCTAATAAAGTATTAGTTAACATTCAAAACTGTCAGATTTTGTGTTTTAACTACACATTTTGCAACCTATAAGGACCTCTTTCTTTGTTTTCCTTTGAGTTTAATGTCACTTTTTTAAAGAATTGAAACAATCAATACAAAATGATAGTTTATTTAATTAGTTTTACCTTTCTACAATGTTTTAAGCAAGCCTTACATTGAAAGGTTTCAAAGTCCCACTGAGGGTAAACAAAACTAAGAATATATATGCATCATTCAGTAAACATCAGATCTGCTACAGGAAACGCTGCCAACATGAAGAGCAGCTGGGCAGATATAGCTCAATGGGAAAATACACAGTATAAGAACATGTTTATCTCAGTGCTGTAACAAACTGCTGTTACTTTAGATAAAGATGTTTCCAGGTGCTTCTGGTTCATAGAGCCTTCAGGGAAAACAGATTTTATCCAGCTAAGAAGAAGAGAGCAGCCAGAGGTCAGGCCGAACCCCCAACAACACATACACAAACACATGGCTGAATAAAAGTACTGATTAGTTTCAATATTTAATGAGTATTCCAACCTGCTGCTGCTGGAGTCAATCCCTCCATTGGTGTTTCCCTCTGTTTTCGTGACACTTTATCATAAAAGGACACCTTCACTCTTTAAGATTTTAGATACATTTCTTGTAATCCCATGATAATATTTCAGATACCAACTTTTTCTAAATTAAACACCTCTGATTTAACTGATTCCAGTTCAGCACTGCAACAAAATAAAAAAATAAAATAAAAATTAAGACTAGTTTGATCCTAGTTTTCGTTCAATTTAGTGGGGTTTATTTTATTGTTCAATTTTGTTAAAATTCTAGGGCAGAGATGCTAATTGTTAGACCTGAAGGGGCGTATCCTGCACATTTTCATTATTTCTCTGGTTTCACAAACATAAATGAAATGACAGTTTATAATCAGGTCTCTGCAGAAGTTCGACGTGATCAGGTGGTGGTTGAACCATTTTTATGAGCTGTGTTGGACAAAAAACAACTTTAAAACTGCCAAAACCCTAGCCCTTGAGGAGTTGACATAAGAGAATAGTAAAGTGAGCTATGAATGTATTAACCCCAAAGTAGTTTATTAAACCGTTGTAACTATACCCTTGTATCATATCCTCAAAGTGTTGTTGCATCTTGGTCAAAAACAGCAGATTTATTTTGTTTATTTTTCTTTGAACACAGATCTGCACATGTAGAGAGACTGACTTCTCTCCATTTTCTTTGTGAACTAAAAGCTCAACCAAAATCTTAAAGGGATTGAAATCAGATAAACTTCAGACTGTAACTACAGATAAGATCTATGTCAGTTGGGAAGTGATTATCTGCTCTCTCTCTCTCTGTCTCTCACTGTGTGTCGCTTTCATGTTTTAATCTCATGTTAATTTACTTTTAATATTCCAAATTTGCCTTCCAGTATGTTCAGAGTTTAATTCAATTTACCAGCAGTTTATTTGGTTGAACCAGTGACCCTGTTGATCTACACACACAAACACATGCATAGAAACTATAATTTGATCTGAACCAGATTAAACAGAGATGCCTTTAATTTGATTATTTTTGTTAGAGAGGTTATAGTCAGATTTACGCAAGAACCTCATAATCTCAGATTAGTCTTTTTCCCTATGAGAGTTTTTTTTCCCTTTTTTTTCTGCATTACAGTCTTTAAGAACAGACTCTGTATGATAGATGTAGCACACATTCCACACATTATTTTTATTGTTTAAAAAACAAGATTCTTTGATTTGATTTGAAAACCTCATTTATTTTTACCTCTGTATGAGCAATTTGGGGTGTTACTGGTTTTATGACTGCTTCACTATAGCGAGAGCTTAAACAAATGTTTTTGTCCAAAGATACAATCAACTGTGTGTTCTAAAGTCCATTTTCACATGGTCATTTTCACAAAGAGCACCCTCTACCCTAAATGGCAGATCCATTAAAGAAACAGCCTTCATGAAGGTTTAATAAAATGAGCATTTTATTGTAGTAGCATTATCAGAACAAACATTTTAATTCATAAAGGTGGAGAAAGAGAAGCAACTTTTACTGTCCCTGGAGTATAAACATGATGTGACATAGAGGCCCATTTATCTTCAAAACTGTAAAGTCATGAAAACATGCCATTCAAGTCAGGTATACGTAGATGCCATAATATCCATGGATCAAAATTTGAGTTCACAAAAACTGCTTCTTACTGACATGCATTCATATATATATAATGAAAGAAATAATTCAAAAGGTAAAACCAACTGAAAAGGTTGGATGAGAACTAACATCATTCTTTCCACCTCACAAAACGAGGAGCATAATAAGAGGAATACAAATTCTCACTGTTGAACTGCAGTTTCATTGGAAACAAATAGGTGCTTTTTACATAACAACTGGCTGTTAATCTATTTTTACTTTACATGGGCTGCCTTATTTTGTCAGGTGATGCTTCATTTAGGCTCTTCTGTCTGCTGGGAAACAACAGATAACTGACTGGAAGAACACCTTCTGCTCTTTGTGTACATATGGTGAAGGAGCTTTGAGGCTGCAGGTCTGTTTCTCATCCAAGGGCCCTGGAAGAATAAGGCATCAATAAACGATGGAAAATACCAAGACAGTACACTAATTTGGTGGACTTTAAAAGTAAGGCAAGGCAAGATAAGGCAAGGCAAGTTTATTTGTATAGCACATTTTCGTGTACAAGACAATTCAAAGTACTTTACATAGTAAAAAATAGCAGAAAATGAAACTATAAAATCAACTTTGATTTTAAAATAAATAAAATAAAATAAAAATAAAATAATAATAGTAACAATATTAATAATATTCTCATTTGGTATATGCACATTTAAATAAGGCTGTTTTCAGCCTGGATTTAAGCATCGCCAGAGTTGAAACCTGTCTTACCTCTTCAGGAAGACTGTTCCAGATTTAAGGAGCATCAAACTGGAATTAAGCCTCTCCTTTTTAGGTCCTGATTCTGTGCATCAACAGGAGGCCACTACCTGAGGTTCTCAGAGTCCGGACTGGTTCATATGGTTCTAACATGTCAGATATGTACTTTGGAGCAAAACCGTGAAGATACATCTACACAAGCAAGGCTGTTTTAAAGTCTATTATTTGAGTGACAGGAAGCTATTGCAGATTTGAGCACTGGACTAATGTGGTAATATTTTCTGGTCTTGGTCAGAACTCGAGCAGCAGCATTCTGGATGTTCTGAAGCTGTCTTAAGGCCTGTTTGCAAAGCCCAGTGAGTAGGCCGTTACAGTAGTCTAACATGCTAGAGATAAAAGCATGGATAAGTCTTTCTAGGTCTGGTTTAGAGACTATTACTCTGATTTTGGCAATGTTTTTAAGATGGTAAAAGGCTGCTGATGTTACTAATTTAATGTGGCTTTTGAGGTTAAGGTCAGAATCGAGTTTTACCCCAATAATTTTGACCTAATGTTCAGGTTCCAGAGAGAGCGTCAGAAGTTAACTGATGACACTTTCTCTTTGTTTGTGTGGGCCACAGACAAAGATTTCAGTTTTTTCTGAGTTTAATTGGAAGAAGTTGTTCTGCATCCACAGACTGATCTGTTCAATACAGTGACACAATAAATCAACAGGCCCATGTTCTCCTGTTGTGACACGTGGATCTGAGTTTCATAAGCATAGTTGTGGTAGGACACATCATGGCTGCGTATTAGCTGGCCCAGTGGAAGCATGTACAGATTGAATAAAAAAGGGCCCCAGGATCGACCCCTGGGGAACCCCACAGGTCACATCCATTTGGTCGGAGACGCAGCTCCCAAATTGAACAAAGTAACACCTGTCCTCAAGATATGACTTGAACCAGTTTAGAGCCATACCAGTGATTCCCACCCAGTCTTTTAACCTCTGTAATAAGATCACATGGTCAACTGTATCAAAGGCGGCAGTAAGGTCCAGCAGAACTAGGACAGAGAATTTGCCTGCATCTGAGTTTAGGTTGATGTCGTTTGTCACCTTTCCAGTCAGGCCTAAAGCCTGACTGGAAAGCATCAAACACATTGTTGGAGAAAGTTGGAGAAAGTCACTCAGCTGTTGGTATACAACTTTTTCCAGCACTCAACCTAAGAATGGCAGGTTTTACATGGGCTGGTAGTGGTTCAGTACTGTGGCATCCAGACTGCTCTTCTTTAAAAAATGCTTGATGAGAGCAGTTTTCGGCTAGAAGAAAGGAGGGGGAGTCACTGTCTACGTTAATAACAAGTGGTGCCACCCGGGACACGTAACTGTGAAGGAGCGCGTGTGTTCTCCGGACATCGAACTGTTAGCAGTCAGCCTGCGTCCGTATTATTTGCCGCGTGAGTTTTCCCATGCCATCGTCATCGTTTTTTACATTCCACCGGCTGCAGACGCGTCGCGGGCGTGTGACGTCATCACATCTGCGACCGCCAGACTGCAGACCCTGCACCACAGCGCTTTCATCGCCATTTCTGGGGATTTTAATCATGTCACTCTCACCTCAACCCTACCCACCTTCAAGCAGTTTGTGGACTGTAAAACCAGAGACAATAACACAATAGACCTGCTGTATGCTAATGTTAAGGATGCATACAGTTCCACAGCTCTACCTCCACTTGGCAGAGCTGACCACAACATTCTGCACCTGAAGCCACT
>JAVLVB010000433.1:2021462-2036766 GCA_032876305.1 Orestias chungarensis | reverse complement strand
ATATATATATATATATATATATATATATATATATATATATATATATATATATATATATATATATATATATATATATATATATATATATATATATATTATTTTTTTTTTTCCCCTTAAGTGTCTTGATGCTACCTGCTACTAAATATTTGTAATGTGAGATACAATTACTGTTTTTAAATATTTTGGAATTATGTTTACATGCAAAGAGAGCCCAGTGTTGTATATTGTTGAATTGTATCTTAATTTACTTAATAACATGCTTTAGCTTATATCTAAAGTGGTAGATATATGTCAATATCCATGTTGTTTAGGCAGAAGGAAACATCAATGGTCATTCTTGCTCCTTTTGTCTTCATGAACAATAAAAGACTTAAAATTAGGGACCCCAGCATTAGTCCCCTACAAACTGAACCACTTATCCAGGCTATGATTCATTTATTATTTTGTTTTACGACTCTAAATAATTATAATGAACCTATGTTATTGTGTCTCAAATAGTAGGAAGTCAGGGTATTCATTTACCATTCATTCAATCATTGATTTCAGGCTACCACATGTTTAAAAAAGCCTTTTTGTTCCACGTTACAACCGGGCTGTTTCTTCCCCCAAAACTTGAAAATAAATTTTGACCTTTGGAAATACAAAACCATAAAAGCTTAATTTCTCTGTTTGGGACAAGTTAGGACTGTGGAATGGTCAATCAAGTAGTTTACCCCCATTCTTCTAACTGCAGCATTTGGAATGTGTTTTTCTGTTCGCTTAGTGAAAAATGGACAAACTCTGTATTTATTACCCAAAAATGTAATCTTTATTAACATTTCCATTCAGGGTGGTAACATACATTAATTGTTAGAACTCTAAAGCTAACCATAACATAATAAAAAGGATTGATGCACATATTTGATATATATCATGCATGCAATACAATATTTGTGGTCAACAGCTCCCTCTTTGACCATGGAAGCAATTTATTTATTGCCCAGAAATACATTTCCCACTACATATTTATGTCCAGCTGTCTTTACTTACAGCAGAAAAATGCATAGTCAGTCCTTAGAGTGCAGAGCGCACAGTTGGATCTGCAGAACATGCAGCGTCTGGAAATCAGCATTTATGAAAGAGCTGCTGATTCAGGCCTAGGCCCTGTGATTTGCAGCCCAGCTTCATTTGCAAAAATCATGACCAGGGCAATATGCCCCACAAGCTGTATGTGTGTGTTTGTGTGTGTGCATGCTGAAAGACCAAAAAACAAGGCAGAATTACATCTTCTTAAAGGTATATGCCCTGAATAATTGCCAAAATAATAATAATAATAATAACTAATTTAAAAAGGCAAATCCAAACCTCCACAGCAATTGTGAGCTCATTTACCACCCCTGAGCAATTAATGTTCTTTCCTTATATATCCTACGTCACACAATAGCAGCAACACCTAAACCTATCCCTTTTTATTATAAATAGGGTGGGAAATAAATGCACAACTCATGACAAGGCAATTTAAGGGCATTCACTGTTGCCGTATATCCCAAAGTTGATTTGTATTCTCTTCACAGTCCTAAAAAATCTTTCTAGACTAAATGAGTCCATTGAAGGAGAATGTCTTTTGCTAACTGAATATTTTATTTGTAGTTTCCCAATAATCGTTGTCATAACTGACGTTTAAAACTCTTTGAGGGTGTTTATCACTGTTGCAAGCAGGTTGGAAGGCGTCCGTATCCTCACCTTCTGAAGTTTCCTCTCAACTGAAGCTTCCAACTCATCACTCTGATTCTGTCTTCTATTTATGCTGAACAAAAGGTTGGATTAAAGCAGCTCACCCTCTGTGTCATAGGCCTCCATCAAAGGCTTCCTCACCTGATGCTGCACTCTCTGAAGCTTTACGGTTCTGCAAACTAACACTTTTATTCATGTGCGCTTGTGTGGTTTCACATCTTTGCTTGGATCATTTTAGGTCCTTGGCATCCCATTTGAGAGAAAGGTGTATGCATTAAACATTTGGAAAGTTTTTCGTTGTGTTACTGAACAAAATATGCAGCACCACTTTTTAAATCCAATCCAATCCAATCCGACACAGATACTTTGCTAATCAGATACTTTCATATATATGACAAAAAAAACAGCAACTGGACCTAATAAACAGCACGATTACGATGAAATCATTATAATGTTAAATGAATAAGGATATTGTGTTGTTATGGAGTTTTCAGGTACATATTGAACATTTTGAAACAATTTAGTTATAATTCGCAAGTCTAAATAAATAAAGAGAATAGCTAGAAGGAATCAAAATCAAAACAAAAAAAAATATATATATATTTTTCTCAGATTGTGAATGGCTGAATTATGTTAAATGTTTACCGTCTTGACACAATAGTTAGTAAGACTGAACAATTATGGTTTGTTTTAAAGAACAGAGGAAATAGGCTCTTTATGTCTTAAACAAATATGACAAAAGCAGTGGTGTTTATAAATATGTGTCTCTAGACTTATAAAGTGATATTTTACAGGGAGATTAGACCAAAAAATCTAAAGTTGGCCATAATATAAAGCACCACGCATGACTTAGACAGAAAATATCAGCAAATACATCTATTTCCAACTTACATAAGCACAAGGGCAAAATTATGATGATGTTGGTTTTTCACACAGCTGCAAGAGTAAGAGTTGATTTCAACACCTCATCACGACCATGCAGATGCATTTAGCAGGTTAGCTTGCTTTTATTGCATACATAGAGAACAGTTGTTTATTTTTTTCTTTTATAAGGGTTGATCATGCAAACAACAAAAGTCAGAGTTTTTTATTGGAGTTAACTTGCCAGAAAGCAGTTTATGTTTTTTTCACTAATGTCAAAAGCTGTACAACAACCTTTTACTAATGATCTACTTTTAGGAAACCTTTTTGCATTAAATTTAAAATTATTATATATTTTTTTAAGAAACTAAAATAAGAAATATTAGAATAAAATCCAAATGACTTGAAGCACAAAGAGAACCCCAAATATGAATCTAAAAACAATGTTGTTGTTAAAAGAATGAGACGTGTTACTGAAGCTACTGAATTGTGAGTAACATCAACGGTGCTCAGTAATTAGCGGCACTACCTGCTAAAAACATAATTTGCAGAGGTGATCAAAACTCTTTTAATCAGCATTGCTGTGAAAAGTGTTGCAGCACTGAGATTACAATGAAAATATCTGAACGCAACTACTCCTTATAGTTTCTGCTGGAATGAATCATTTGTTAATTTGCATGAATAAATTATCTTGTCATGCATTAAAAAAACAGTCCTAATGAGGAATTCACTCTTTGTTCTTTAATCCGAGAATGTGTTTGTGGATGTTGGTATGTGTGTTTGTTATGGAATGAAAGCTCAGGATATATCGCAGAAAGGTATTTTTCAACCCAGTATCCTCTTAAAACTCTTGAAGAACAAACTCAACTTCTGCACCATCTCAAACACTACATTGGTCTCTCGGGCATTGTCCTCTAATAGTTTTACCCACACTTACTGAACGGACCGCGTGCGTGGCCCTCAAAGAGGCAAAACACAATCCTCATATTGTTATTTTGGGGTTCCCCAAGGCTCCATGCTTGATCATACCCTGTTCAGTATCTACATGCTTCCCCAGGGTCGTGTAATTAGCAAGAATATAATTAATTTCTAGTTATGATCATGACACAACTTTTTTTCTGGATCACCCCGGCTACTGCCCTTTCCTTTAGCTTCATTTATGTAAACTCTAGTCTGGAGGCGATCATGGCATAAATGAGTTAACATTTTCAGCTGGTTAATGGATGTAAAACAGAAGCTATCCAAATTGATACTTCTCAACCGCTGAACTCCTATCCCAACACTTTCATTTCTTGGCCATATTATTTGCCTTTCTCCGTCTGTTAATAACCCAGGGGTTAAGTTTGACCCTCAGCTGTCCTTTGACAATCCCATCACTTCTATTTGTAAAGCCTAATTTTTTAACCTCCGTAACATTTACAAACTGTGCCCTTCCCTTTCTCTTCCTCCTGCAGTGAAACTTGTTACTCACTTTGTTTCCTTTAGGTTGGAATTATTGTAATTCACCCCTCTGTGGGTTTCCTGGAATGAGACTCCAAAACATCCAGTATGTCCAGATCAGCGAGCACTAATAAAGTACAAATTTCGTCTGCACACTGTTCACTGTCTGCTCAGCACAGCCTCACTTACCTCAGTAAGGTGCTCACACCCCAAACATCTACCGGGGGCCGAGCTAGCCTACCATATTCTTGGGTCCTGCTCAAGATGAGGTTTAGAATGATGTCTGACAGAGGCTTTGTGGGTGCAACTCCTCATCTCTGGAATGCCCTTCAGGACTATCTCAGATCTCCGAAGACGGTTATTAGTCTTTTTCAAAAAAGGACTAAAAATGTTTATTTTCAGGAAAGCTATTGTTGGCTATAGTGTCGTTCTATATCTATACTACAATTTTCTTGTGTTTTTATTGGTCGTTTAATTGACGTTTGTTCTTTTAATCTGTTTTCCCCTGTAGAAATTTGAAGTTTGGCATGTAAAGTGCAATACAACAATATTTTTTATTGATATTAATTATTATTATTGTTATTTTTTTTGTTATTGTTATTGTTATTGTTATTGTTATTATCAAATAACTATTTGAATATTTCAAATACTTTTGAGACTCAATGATATAATTCAACATAGGCAGAGTTATGTATGAACGGATATTTACATTCACATTTGCCTGTATTTTAGTATTTTACCACCACTTTTTATTGGACTTTTACCCAGAAACTAATCTGCAGAGAAAAAGGAAATGGTGACGTTTTATTACATTGGAGAAGGATGATTTTTTTTCTATTTAACCAAGCCATACTCCAACTTCCGCCATGGGGGTGTGAAGGTAAAGTTTTCCCCAAAGTCTCACATTTATGTTAACACAAATTTTAATCAGAGGGAAACACATACCTGTCAAATTAAGCAAGCTTCAACATTAGATGATTACAGTTATCTAAAAATATCAACATCAAAGAACTCTCTGTTCCGTTAATTTAACTAATAATCGTTTTCATTTAATTTCAATGTAATTTGAATATTTGTCATGCACCATATACAAACAACAAATTTATTTTGTGTGCAAAAATCATACTTAGCACAAAGCTTTTTTATAAATACATTTCATTTTATATTTTTTGGTGAATTTGAAGTAGAGATAGTTTTAGTGTGAAAACATTTGAAAAAATAACAGATTTTATTTAAAACTCATGTCAGAAATGTAAAAAAAAAAACACTGGACAAAAAAAAAAAAAAAAACTTTTTTGTTTGTAATTTTTATTTAATTGAATTAAATTCCTAAAGTCTCAATTGTTCAATAAGTATTGGCCAATAACCTTTTTGCTTCAGGCGTGATTGCAGAGATACAAATGACCATTTCATATACATCATCCTTTTCAGCAGACCTTTTGGGGATGCAGCAGGAAGGAATTGAGCAGGGAGGTTCAGGGGAATAAACTTTAATTATACATGTCAGTGTCAGGGAAACAGAGTGGCACATGGACGCAGTGATTGATTCACCATCAACACGGAGAGGGAGGAAGAAGATGATGGAGGTATCCGCAGCAACGTGCACCAGCCCTTTCATCACTTGAGAGGCAGCAAGCATTAAGGCAGCTGTCAGAGACTTTGATTTGAAGTGGGAATTACATCTCAAGCACACCCACTCTCATATACTTGCATAACACACAGTCTCACACAATACCCTGGCTTGCATAATATACATGATGTGCTCACACACTCTTCATACGCACTGGGTGTTTCTTCGGGCTGGATGCAGCAGCAACAGCAGCTCCTTGATGTGACACCATATGAATAATTTGTTAGCAGGGGTTCAGGCAGGAGGTGAAATAGCGACTCATGGCTGAAAAATCCTACGGTTCACAAACACACCTTATGTAATGCTGATGGCACCGTAGAACAAGAGAATGTTACTAGACCTGCATACTGAGAATGACTGTAAAAGCTTAAAACAACTAAAAAAACTAACAGAAATAGGAACTGTTCAGATTTGAGGCTGGCTGCTGTAACATGCAAAGTGAATGAGCTGCCAACTCTGAACTGCATCCACCTGATTAGAAAAAGAGATCACTATAGTGTTACATTGGTAATTCTTGTGTCACAAATGGCCTAACATAGAAAAATATATCATAGAGGGGACTTTTATTTAATCTATACTGACAGAAACAACTGATTTAATGAACCCCAGTCAGTCATAGCAATACCCAAATCCATAATTTATATAATAATTATTATATAAAAAATTATAGATTTTTTGCTGTTGAATCTATCAATGATGGAGATGCACTAATCAATTTCCTAGATATAAGCACAATTTGGCATGATTGGCTCTAATCTGAGAGCTGCAGATCAAATACTAAAATATTATTTCATATACAAAAAATGCATCAAAACTAATAACTTCTACCTTTTTTGTTTTTTATATTTATCAACATAAATTCTGCTTAGCTTAATGTCTTAGCTTAATTTAATGTAAGTGAGAAAAAAATACTTGAATCAAGTGTAATCACAGGTACAAACCTAAACTATTATTGAAAAGTTGCAACCATCAGGCATAACATATTATCTTAGCCAAAAGTGTGTTGGACTCTTCTAGACCTGTAAAGGTCGCCATTTTTCCCACTTTTCGCAGAATATAGTTGTCAGTGTGGGAAGTACTTACTGTTATACAACTATGGATTACTAATAATAATGCACTGTTTATCCTAACACTTCTCTCTCAGAACCAACATTAACTTCGAGAGCATTGACTGCGACAGACTTTACTCCATTGGTGGATCAGTAAGCATTGGCCACCACTGGCTCTGTTGCTTTCTCCTACCAGCTTTGATAAATACTGAAGGCTGCTAAGTAGAGACACCTTGCTTCTTTGACTCAGTTGTCTAACCCACTGAGGATTGCTGCTTTGGGTAATGCAGGGTGAGGTAACACGCAGTAAACAGTAACAGTTTTGTACCCTATTCTAATTCATTCAGTTTATACATTTTAATAAAGACTGATTTGGAAAAAAGTTGCTCATAGCTGAATTTTGTAATTCATGTAAGCTGTATGCATTTTTCTATTTACCTAAATATACTTTGTTGTCTGGCTGATTACACATTTGAAAACATTATATCATATTACAATATGATTTTATGATCACTTGGTAACCTTTTAACATAATTTATTTTACATTTAAGTAATTACTTTTTACTTATAATTCAACAGAAGTATGTTAAAGTAGTGCTGGTGTAAGAGCAAGACTAAGTAACTTTTGAACCCTCAGAACATATTTTCATAACTTTTGTGATTATACGTCAACTTACAGCTCGTTGACTGACACCTCTGTAATGGCCCGAGGGGGTTCGTATCGCTTTAATTGGCACAAAGCAAATTTGAGCAGTTTGGCAGGAACCCTGCCACACAAAACAACAAAAAATGAGTGCTTTAAGGCATACATCACCTCCCAAGTTTCTTATTTTCAACATCGTCATATGACATCGTTTGGCCACAATTAGATTCATTAGCCCATCGCTATTCATATTTCGCGCAGCCACTGGAAACAGAAATGTACTTCAAGCCAACTGCAGGCGACCGAGAGATCAGGATTTTACGATGCTGTGCGCTGATCCTCGGGGGAAATGCAATTGACCAAAACTGCCACTTGCTTTAAGTATTATATCTGCATGATTCATCCACCTCTGTGGGATACTGGGGGTACATCACTAAAACAAGGTTTGAGAAAGATTGGTCTAGCTCTGAAAATTTCTGCCCTGGTTAGTTGTGCTCATTTCCATATGCATGGCCATGTTTTTTTTTTTGTTTTTTTTTCTCTACAAGATAAACTTTGACAACAAAATGTTTGCTTGCTTCCTAGTATATGAAATAGAAGAACGGGTGTAATGATGCAAAGATAATCAACGTTATTCACTCCACCTGTCAGTCATATTTAAATGCATAAACAGGACATTCTCCTCCTGTTATATTAGAGAGTCGAACAAACAGGTATTATCTTCGACAAAAGTTCTAGCAGGCTCTGTGGCTACTCCCTCTTGTCTGAATAAACTTCAGCCCAGCTTAAATGGCCCCCCAAATTGATAGTTTTTTATTTAACAAGTGCAGCTTCTCCTGCTGAAATGCAGTCCTCCTTCAGCTCCCCTTTAACTCTCTCCCCATATTGAACGATGTTATCACAGCAAAAGATGACAGCTCGGGTCTGCTTTATTTACTTTGCTTGGTGTGGTCAGAATGTGAAGCTCCTCATATTCAGACTGATGAGAGGCTGCAGATCAGCGTGTCATCAATCAGCCGAGGCAGAGCAAACATTAGCACAGGGAGAGTCAGGAGGAGAGAGTCGCCTCATTTGCAAAGTGAATGCACTCGCGTATTTATCCTGACATGGTTTATGATTACAAACCCAACCGATCGGCCCACGTCCTCCCCTAAAGACTGATGAAGGAATAATAAAACTCAGGAAGCAGCAGTTAGATAAAAAAATAATACTTCAGAATCAGGTTTAAAGAAATTAACATTTAAAGAGACTATAAAAGCCTTTCAGTTAGAGGAAGGTTTGGTTATAAGTGAGCTAATGAACAGCTCATAATAAACACCATCATTTTAGAATCCCCACTGTATGATGATGGAGGTGGATTCAAGTTATTTTTAACATTCTGTTTGAAAATCAGTGCATTACCTTTAGGATGAGCACTTTAAAGAAAGTCCGTATTTGATAATGTGTGGAGGGTGCCGATGACCTGTTGGACAAAGGCTGATAAAGAAAACATGTTTTATCGAAACAGAAAATAAGAAAGGAACAAAAAAAGGAAATTAAAGTTTAAAATTTAAGGTTATTTGTGTGAATTAAAATGATGAAGTACTACAACAAGTCTACCAGGAATTTTCATAATTCCTACTGATATCAATTTCCTTGCTAAGCAAACCATCAATATCCTTTAAAGGTTTTTGGAAATTTAAGATAGTCCATCTTTATTTGTTTATTTGTCTTTTTTTGTCTCATTCTTAGTGGGTGCCAGTTCTGGTTCTCCTGGCATTCATTTGCCGAGGCTGTGATGAATTCATCTAATGTACATGTTATTATTCAAGGGTATGGAATCAACAAATGTTTTGGGAAAATATTTCTTTGTATTGATGTAAATTGGAAAACAACAAGCAACAATCACCGTTCCCTAATTCGATAAATGATGCTAATTTGATGGGTCGTGAAGCAGCCAAGCAACCCCAGATTAGTGCACTACCAATGTAATTATTGATTTTTCTTATCATGTTTTGTTACTGATCCGATGCTACCTTTACACCAGATTTAAATTATTGAAAACCTTTTCACCTTAATTAAGACATACATATCTCACAGTGTTTTTCTGGTTCTTCCCTCACTTCCTGGATGATTTATTTATGCACCCTTAGAGTAAATCAGGTAGGTCAACTACTACCTTTTGTCTTGCATCTATAGCTTGGGGGTGTTTTTTCCTCAGACCTGAAAAATGCCAATTTTTATTTTTATTTTTTCCTTTGGATCAGAGGCTGATCCAGTGTGTTTTTGCCTTTATCCTTATATAAAATAAATCTTCACCTTGTTTTTCCTCCTGCAGGTTTGTCCTGTAAGTTTATCTAATTATAATACCATCAGCTCTAACCAACCTCCTTGCTGAAGAAAAGCATTGTTTCAATAAAATTCTGCCTCAAGCATGTTTTTAGTTGGAGGGATATGTGCAGGATGGTGTTCAGAGTGGATTTTTTTGTCAGTATGTTGATGGTTGTAAACAGTAATATACAACAGAATAATAGCCTTTATTCTCATTCACTAGGCTTTGAAAATAATAGTTTTGGGCTGCTTTTGCTGGATACTGCTCCATCTGATGTAATATGAATTTATTTGATGAAAGAGGGAATTTTAGCTGGGTAATGTGACAGTTGCACTATATTTATGTTAATAAGATGTGATAAAATTAAAATAAAAAAATGAAGGAAAAAAAAAACAATTATCTATAAACTGTGATTATGCTTCCCAATAAATTGTGTTTTCTACAGCTTAAGCAAGGGCATTATGACCGCTTAGTTTCTGCCATTTTTAGATATGAATATATCTATTTTGGTTTGTTTACAGTATTAATGAGTTAATGAAGGAACTAAGACTTTAACGTGGGCATCAAAGTTTTAATTTAAGTCGAAAACATAACTCTTATTCAATTAAGGTTTCATTAAATTCAGATCCCCCCATAATACACACTGAGTAAGTTTTGCTGTAGTCACATTAAAATGCATAAATATGCAAATCCAGACACGCGCAGTAGTAAAAACAAGCCCACACACACACACCTGTGCAATGATGGGATTGAGACGCAAAAGTTAAGATGAGGAAATGCAGAAATGCAGAGAGAAAAAACTAGATGCAGGGAAAAAATGTGGCGAAAAAAGACCTTTGGAAATCTTTGAAAGAAGTGAAAATTTGGGAAGCCACAAAGTGTAGACAGACCTATCATGCATGGAAATAAACTTTAAGGGGGAAGATTGTTAAAAATGGACAACCATATTTACGACCTCTAGAGATGGGCAGCCACAATAAATTCCTATTCAAAGTTGAGTAGATACAGGAAATAGTTTAATAAACAGATGTTAATTTCATGTTTGAAAATGTGTTTTTAGAAAACAATTGCATTTATTAAAACATAAATGTGAGATGAGTCATAGCTGACATTGTGATGGGAAAAAAAAGATCCATCAGCTTTCATGGAACATCAAACAATATAGCGGGTTAGGCTTTATGTAGTCAAGGTAGAGAAGCAGAGAACAGAAGTGGACTCAACCCTCATCTGTCCTCTTCTCAGACCTTTACTAAAGTATGTTTGCGGAGGAACAGTTCCTGATCTTTGTTCAAGTTTCTTGTTTTAAATTGGATGACCTTAAACCACTTATCACTCTACTGACCTCCCTAATTCAACTGCCTTTAACTTTCCTTTTTTTAATTTTTAATTAATAAATTTATTTTTTGCTTGAGGCTTTGCTGTTCTTGACATTGCTGGGTATATGGACAAACAGCAACAAATTGCTGATATCACAGTTTTAAAAAAAACTAAGAAATACTTATTGAAACATACAATTTGATAATTTGACGAAGGAGATTAATGTCCATAGTCCTCGGGCACAACATTTTGACCAGAAGTAGGCTGTAAATATTTTGTATAAATTTGAATGGCTAGTAACACCTCCAAATTGTGGCTTCTGTGTAAATAAGTGGTGAAGGAGTGATCAGGTCATAAGTGAAGAAGGCTCATTGTTACATAAAAGATGAAAAGGGAAAAGAACCACTTTTGGAAATAACTAAAAGGAAACTACCAAAAAAACGGGAAGATTTTGGCTAATCTCAAGAATGCAGGAGGAAGGGAATGAAAAACGAAACAGAAAAGACAAAACATGCAAAAGAGCAGGCGAGCCCTCAGAGGTTAATCCTTTCTTTCATGTTTGACATGAACTGAACGAAAATCTATTAAGCTACAGTTTAAAGCTGTAATCAGAAACATTTCCGGGGGAAATTCGGGACTACACAATGTGACAAGACATGTAATTAACTCCAGCTACCGCATGTACAAACACATTTTATTTTTTTCTAATCTCATTAGGAGATTAGGAAGCATTAGGAAGGCATGGCAATGTGCTAGCAGTGTAATAAAAATTATATTTTTCGTTTATTGTATCTCTAAAATATTTGTAGAGGTCTTAGAGCAACCTGTTTTGCTCGCAAATGTGCTGACAAACATAACAGTTGATAAAAATAAATGTAAAAAAAGTATTTTTACACACACAAAATCTTCTAGCAGGAGTTAGTTTGTTATTTGGATCAATCCAAATGACAATCCAATCAAGCAGTGAGGAAAATGGTAAAGAGGACGTTTTGAAAATAAACCCATTAAAACAGCAATTTGTTCCACTTCCAACAGCATGCCTGTTAGTGTGCTACCATAATTTAGCGCAGAAAGGAAACAAAGCAGGAAAAAATGCATGAAAACAAACAATGGTAAGTTTTCACGATGAAATCAGTAAAGAAAATGTTCACAAGCAAACAGACAAAAAATAAAAGTAATCTTTATTCATAATGTAAACCGTACTCAAATGAGCTGGAGTATTTCCGAGATGTATGCATGTGCAAAGAACCCATTAAACATGTTATACAAAAGCCGAGTAATGAGAAAGTAACATTACAACCATGAGAATGAATTGCAAAGCACGAATAACCTAAAACAGGGCACATGTTGGCAAGCTCTGCCATTTCTCTCTAATAAAAGGAAATTAACCACAAACAGAGGTCAAAGACGTAATCTCCAGTAGATGAACAGTATTTAAAAGCGATGTCTTTAATGAAAAAAAAATAAAAATTAACACCTGACATAGGACCTGAGAGATCATCATTCATTCGATCATTAAATATATGCCAATATTTTTTACCTTATACCTTTGCTGGAATTACTTTGTCATGTTTTTTAAATTCAGTTAAAGCTACTTGTGTCGTTGTGATAGTCTGCTGGTGAAAAGGAAGCCATGGATCAAATTGAGCTTACAGTAGGTGACGTTTTACCTGGATGATGCATAGGTAAGAGTTGAGTAGCTTAACAAGCAAAAACTTGCCTGGTAAGCAGTTCCCACACCAAACTGGAATGAAGATGTGAAAAAAAAAATATCTAAAGCATCTGGATTTTTATTGAATACTGTTATTAAAGTGGAAGTGTTTTGTCTCCTTAAGCTAGATACTTATGATTTCGATGCTATGATTAATACTACTGTACTTTGCAATGCATAATTCACTTTCTTTTGATCACATTATCTCATAAAAAAACCCTTCATAAATAGAAGCTGTTAAGAATAAATCCTTGCGGGGATTGCACTTCAGTAATTCAAGAAGTAAAACTGGCTGGCGGAGATGATAGTTTTGGCATAGCCATTGGTGAAGCATCCTGATGTGTTGGATTGCTTGTCTCTTGTCTTATAAAGGGAATAAAGGAAGACAACCTAAGAATGAATGTTTAATCAAGCTCTTTATATTTTCTCGGAGTAAAATAGTAACGAGGCCGGTCTCTGGTAGAACCAGATTGGTTTCAATTTACCATTGCACATTGGACATCAGTCTACACTTTTGTTTATGATGAATCTAACAGTTCATTATGGCTGAAATTAATAAAATCCAGCTTTTCAGTTGTCTTTTTTCATACACAAGCAGACTACATACTCAGCAATAAAATAATGTCAAACACTCAACTTGACTGGTTTATGCTCCAAGCATTGTAATTCATGATGTGAGACTTCTGTGTAGTGTATATGACGTACTGTCTCTCTGTGAGTCTTTTAACCCTCCAGCTCTCCTTAAGCGGTGACATAGACCACTTGTTCACTTTTACGACATCCCCATATGCAGATACTCCACAGTTTTCTATTGTATTATTTGTCCAACCCCTTGCACTGAAGAGGTCCTATCCAATGACATCTGCCTCTCTCAAGGTTAAACAATTGTGCAATGCTACTTGAGAAGTTGATCACAAGTAAGGATTCAGTTTTCAGTTCAGTTATCCATCAAATCCAAGATGTTTTCAAAAGAGTTACATATTTCCTTCTCCCAAAGATTGTTTAAGGACATCTAAATATGATGTCATGTTAATTTATGGACTGTGTACCCTAACAATTAATTTATTATTATTTATTTTTTAAGTAACCACAGAAACCCCAAACCCGATAAAAAAAAAAATATTTTGAAGCAAATAAAAGACAGTTTGAACTACAAGCTGTTGAAATCGTAGACATTTTAAATAGCTCAACTGCTGGATTTTACTGTATCGAAATATTAGAGCACGATGTCAGAGCAATTTATTCGAATCCAAAAGTATGTTATGGCTGTGCATATTTTCCAGCATTCAAAGCTACAAGTGGACTTAAAGTTCATAGGCCAGACTGAACACCAAGGCAGCCAAAAGCTAAACTGCGGACTTGTTCATGTGTTGTTTATTGTCCAGGATAGATTGTTTTGTTATTATTATGCAACACTGTCCCATAAGAAGCTGTACACCACAGGAGGCATTTGTGGTCATGGTCATGGGTTTTTGGAGCTCCCGGGAAACCTTTTTTTTTCATTTATTTTTGTTCCTTTATTTTACCATGGATTTACCAAAAATACAATTTATTTCGTTCTATTTAAACTTTGTAAAAAATGAATAATAGAAAAATTCAATAGCCATTTTAGATAAAAGAAGTGCCATAGGCGAAGATCTGTCTTGACTAAAGTCCCTAAAACTGTGCCTTATTTATATGTGATGATATATCCAATTTATGGCTTTGTTTTGATACTACAATTATCAAAATAGAGTTTGCAATTAATAAGAAAAAGTAAATTAGACTTGGGCATGTCATTTCAAGCATAAAATTCACAACAACCCCTGGGGCGTAACAGGTTAATGGTTTTGTATGGGGAAAAAAGTATGTTTTAGTTGAGAAAATAATGTTGATTAAGTCATTTCCATCTGGGCTATTTGCTGTTGAGACTCTGCAGCTAAACAGATGGCCTAGTCTATTTATGTTGAAGCTCTTGCAACCTTTACTCAACAAATAAAAACTGGCAATGCCATCTGTTAGAATCTCCAACATACCAAGTATGTCACTAAAACCTCCCTAATGCCAAAGTGTGTTGGGGCCAAATAACTTGGCTTCAGGTAATAGATGGGAAAAAAAAAGAAGCAAAATAGAAATGAGCCAAACATATTTTCTCAAAACTAATATAGAAGATTAATTTAATTTAAAATGGACTTCAGATTTCAAAGCACCTGTACGTACAAACTAAAGCTTGTACATCCAGAAATGTCCTGTTAACACAAAAAAATATCTGCAATGCTGTAACATCCATAGTGCTAAATTGTTTCCAACTTTAACTTCACAATAAAAACTGTGTTTCATATGTTCAACAACTTGCATGTCCGTGTTATTTAGTCTTGTATTGAGTTAAAATGCATTTAAATATGGACATATTCAACATTTAAACATTTTGGGGTTATTTATTAAGATGAAATCTACAAAAATATGGCGACATGCAGTTAAAAAAATCACATTTTTATTCTTTGCACACACATTGCCCATGTTTAAATATGACATAACTAAATGACATAATTATATATATATATATATATATATATATATATATATATATATATATATATATATATATATATATATATATATATATATATATATATATATACTAAATACA